>CACVCL010030543.1:0-47061 GCA_902729485.2 Mus minutoides
TATATTAGGTGAGTTACTGAATCTCAGGAAGAAATTAACCACATGTTCTTCCTCATATATGAATGATAACCTGTAGGAGGACCAGCAGTCTCAATTAATCTGGACCCCCAACAAATATGCAGCAGAGATCTTCATTCAGAGATGATGTACCTAACCATTGAGAGACTGGAAGCCGCAGGGAGTTTAGAGGTCAGGTGAGGTTGGGGGTTGGGGGCATACATGTGGAGATAGGAGATTGGGGATGGAGACAGGGGTGTGGGATATGGAACAGTCTGAGGGTGGATCGGGAGTTTGGCGGGGAATGGAATATGGAGTGTAAAAAATAAATTAATTTTAAAAAAAGATAAAATTGTATGACAAATATAGAAACAGATCTTAAGAAAATAGAAAATTACCAAAGGTATGCTTTACACATTTTATAGCAAATAATATTGAAAATAATTTTCCCAAATAAAAATCATGTAATTATGCCGGGGGTGGTGGTGGTGGTGGTGGTGGTGCACGCCTTTAATCCCAGCACTTGGGAGGCAGAGGCAGGCGGATTTCTGAGTTCGAGGCCAGCTTGGTCTACAGAGTGAGTTCCAGGACAGCCAGGGCTATACAGAGAAACCCTGTCTCGAAAAACAAAAAACAAAACAAAACAAAAAAATCATGTAATTTTCATCATAATGTTTGAATATGCTTGTAGTTTCTGAAAGTATATTTCCCTTCCCACTTTCTCTCACTGTATTTGTGACATGTTTGAATATATATTCTGAAATGTGTATGTTAGAAACAGTCTTCAACACTACACTGTGAAGCTTTAAAAAATAAAATATTTTATTCATCAACAAATATACAATTTTAAATTATTACATCTAGTGAAAAAAACAAACAAGTTTTCCATCATTTTTAAATTTCTGGTGTGTTATTCTTTGATTTTCAGGGACAATAATTCTGTACTCACAGGTCTATCCAGGGTTCTCAGAATAATGGAGTTTTACTCATGCTTTTAGCAAGAGCCACACTGTACAGTTCAAGTAGCTAAAATTCTTGCTTAAAGAATAAAGTTCAGTAAGTGTTGTAGTTCTTACAAAGTACTATATTCTATAGAAATATCCAGAGAAAACATCTGGAATCCATGTCTTCCTGTGAAGTAACAGCTCTTCATGGAATCCCACGGGGACACTGTCCACTTAATGACTCACTTTGCATTGAAAGTGTGTGATACCTTGGGAGAGCATTCAATATACTTATACAAAGCACATTACATATGTGAACTCATTAGTAAGTATTTTGCCTTTTTAATGACTATTTCTTATTTGCATCTAAATATATATCCACACATTTTTGCTTATTTTTATTCATGTATATATTACTGCCATGAATATTCTTTCAAAACATTATGTTAGAAAAAACTTGACAATTAGTTATAGATAAATAACTAAATAACTAAATAAATCTGCATAGAATTATAAAGAAGAGACATTTGACAAATTCTTTGCTTCCAACTAATTTTATTTCCTCTTCCTCCCTCTCTTGCTCTTTAATGTAATACAGTTTTGAGGGGCATCTATCTACAATTCTATCTACAGGTAGTTTATTGTCAGATTCATCTTAAAACATGCTGGCTCTAAACTCCATAACTCTCGCTCCACTGTTCATGTATACAACCCGGATTTATTTCTTCACCTAGAAATGACTTAGCCTGGCAATTCTCTCTTGGGTTTCAACCCCCAATGCAGAATCTGAATTGAGGATTCTTATGTAAGCCTTATGGAAAGAGACAGGGCCAGCAATAACCTGACAAGGGAGGGGAAGATGTTAAGAACAACTGTGTGCTCCCTTGTAGAGATATGGATTGTGAAAGGTACCACAGATGTTTTCCACCATAGGTGGTATTGTTGGTTATATTAGTGTTGTAGGCTATCACTCCCACTGCAGATATTAAACCAAGGGCAAGTTTAGCCAAGGGCTATTTCCCAGGGATCCATGTAACTAGGGGCCCTTATCTCCAAAAGTATGACTACAATTGAGAGTTTGTATCAACCTGATTAGTTTGTAGGCAAGCTTAGGTGGGAGTTTCTTAGTTATTGATGTGGAAATACCTAGCCCTTTGTAGGTAGTACTCTCCTTAGGCGGGTGGTTCTGGGATGTATAAGGAAGCAGGCTGAGTGAGCCATGAGGAGAAAGCCAGTAAGCAGCACCTTTCCTTGGCCTCTGCTTAGATTCCTTACTCCAGATTCCTATCTTGAGTTCTAACCTGGACTATGATGTGGAAGTGGAAATGAAATGGATATTCCTCCCAAAGTTTCCATAGGCTCACGTTGTTTGATCACAGCAATAGAAACCTTAACTAAGACAACATCTCACATTATCATAGAGCTTCTTGGTA
Organism: Mus minutoides; assembly: GCA_902729485.2. NCBI lineage: Eukaryota > Metazoa > Chordata > Mammalia > Rodentia > Muridae > Mus > Mus minutoides. The sequence goes on from CACVCL010030543.1 coordinate 2,375, forward strand.
ATAGATGTGTTTGAAAATGTGACGATGGCTTAAGAACTGTGTAATTCTTCCAAATCCTTCTTCTATCAACTAAGTGCCGGTGGACACCATTGGCTCTGTGACTGTCATTGTCATCTTTGTCTGAGTTGATTTTACAAGAAAAAAAAGTATTGGTTCAGTTTGTGTGCAGCACAGAAACAAGAAGCACAAACTTAAAGCCAATGAGTACAAACTGGGTATTTCCATGCCTACAGAAAATCAGAGACTTAGAGAAGAGGGCCCTCCTTAGATACATACACCATATCTGTTTCTATTGAATCAACCTGCCTGGAAGGGCCAGGTTACTTCTGTTCTCCTGGGAGCAAACAAGGAGAGACTACAGAGAACATTTGAAATACTGAAAAGGAGGTGTGCAATTGATTTTGTTCCTTTGGCCAGATAAATGGAGTAAAGAATGAAGTGAACCTGGGCATGGTGGCGCACGCCTTTAATCCCAGCACTAAGGAGACAGAGGCAGGCGGATTTCAGTGTTCAAGGCCAGCCTGGTTTACAAAGTGAATTCCAGGACAGCCAGAGCTATACAGAGAAACCTTGTCTCGAAAAAAGCAAAAAACAAAACAAAACAAAACAAAACAAAACAAAACAAAACAAAACAAGAATGAAAACGATAGAGAGTCTCCTACTAAAATTAGTAATGGTGAAACTAATCCTAAACTCATAACATATAGGATACATTCTACTAAAAGCTTTACATAGAATATTTACTCTGAACTCAAAAATAACCTCCTGAATCTGCCATGTTTCTTCTGTGGTTTTCCTAAGTATTTTACAGAAAGTTCCTCTCCTTTGCTTGACCTTATACAGCTGCACTCTTCACTTGCACACATATTTGTAGACTCACATGGTGAAGAGTTTTCTTCAGTTGAGGAACTTCCTCTTCCTCTTCTTAGTTTCCTAAGCATGATAAAGAAAGAAGAGATTTAAATGATAATCTGTGCGTGGAATGGCTGCCAATGGAAAACCATCCATTCCTTCGTCCAGTTACCTTAAGTTTGCAAACAGTTTTGTTTACATCATATATTTTTAGACTCAAATGTAGTTGACAGAGCATTGCATGCAGACTACATTGGCTTATATATAAGAAGAAATGTCCAGTCTTTTGTAGTGTTATAAGTTGGAAATATGTGAAGGTAGAAAGGAGTTGATATAAGTATCATTCTAGAACATTCTTATATGTTTAATTTCCTGAGATTTTAGAGGAGCTATTTAGACATGTTCATTGCCTCATTCAGAAAAGCTCTCAATTTAGCAATGAGAGAATTTTACTTCATTAAGAAATCTTGAGCATTTTAACATACCAACCTTACCTACAATGTTCCCAAATTGAGACAGAATATGAAGAGTTTCTCAGTGCTCTGACCACACATCCTTCTAGATGAGAAGTAGCAGTAACTTATTTAGAATTTGAAGAGATATAGAAGGGAGTGCCAGGGCAGGGAGGGAGGAGTGGGTAAGAAGGTCAGGGAGCACCCTCATAGAAGCAGGGGGAGGTAGATGGGATGGGGGTTTCCAGAGGGGAATTGGATAAAGAGGATAACATTACAAATGTAAATAAATAAAATATCCAATTAAAAAAAAAGAGATGTGGAAAATATTTCTCAGTTTTTTCTTTTCTTTTTTAAATTAAAGTATTTTATTTATTTACATTCCAAATGTTGCTCCCCTTCCCAATCCTTCTTCCCATAGTTCTTCACCCCATTCCTCTTCTCCTGTACTTCTGAGAGGGTGCTACTTCACCACCCCACTCTTTTCAGCCTTATTTATTTATTTATTTATTTATTTATTTATTTATTTATTTATTTTTACTTATTGAGCTTGTAAATGACCTGATTACTCTGCCATGACACATACCTTTGCCATCAACAAGTTTCACTTAACAATAAAGAAAGATATCTCAGATGTACAGCACACTTATTTTTTGTTTGTTTGTTTTTTGTTTTCTCTTTTTTCTTCCTTTCAGGTGTTAAGGCCATTTACACTGAGTGGTCACTTTTTTCTAGGGTACTTTTCCTCCTTTCTTACCTCCACATTAACTAAAACTTAATACATAAAAATATGGTTCATCAGAGGTAAGAATGTAGGTGTATGTGAATTAATCCCAACAAAGAGAAACAGTACAAACAACAAAAATAAGTATGAATCAATCTGCCTTGAAGAACAAGGAACTAACATTCCTCTGATAATTGTTCAAGAGTTCTTGATCTTTATCTCTGAGTGACAGGTGGATTAGGACTAAAATTTGCCAACAGAAATCTCTGATTAAAAAAAAATACTTAATAGAATAATAATTCAACTCACTGATACAGTCATTATTAAATCATAACATCAAGACCAAATTTAATACATTTTAAGGTTATGAAATAAATCATAATTTACCTGATTAAGTCATAAATCATATCAAAGTTTCTAATAATAATAATACATAATTTAGCATATTTTGGCTTTATACAATTATATAATATTTATGTACTATTAATCCATAATATGTCATTTAATCCCAAATAAGGATGGTTTGATCATTTGTTCATATTGCTAGCTTAGTAAATTTGTAGCCTTTATTAGACCATAAGTTCTGTGTATAGAATTTCCATATCACTGTTTGTACCAAGAAAGTAAATTTAAAATGTAAATGAGAGTATTGAGCTATGTATAAGACTGAGAAAAATGCACACTGTATGGGGAAAGTATAAAGGTGGCTTGCTTTCTTCAGAGTGGTTTGATAAATATTCTCTGGAGTTTTACTACTAATGTATGTATTTCATAGAAGAAGCTCAGAATAAAACAGTAGCTTCATAGTTACATGAAAATAAGTCAAAAGGCATGAAGCTCAAGAAACACTGAAATGTTTGAGTTAGGCAGAAGCAAAAGCATTGGTTTGGGAGTCAAAAGAAGACATTGTCTTGGGGGAAGTTGCGTTTTCCTTCACTACACTACATAAAGGTCGTTTGAATGTTTAGATGTATGTCATTACCATCTTAAAGGCATTCACAAATTACTTACTAGGCACCAAATACTCACATATATGTAATTGTGCCACTTACATTTGTGTGGACTACCTGAAAAAAATGACTGTTATGAGTACATATTAAATATGCTTTATTGGATATCTTAGCCAAAGACTGCAGAGGAAGAAAAATCAAAGATGCTGTGGACATCATTGCATTGTTTGTGATTATTTTCATAGCGACATAGTCACATCTTTATTTTGTTCTTTATCTTTTTTATGTAACTCTGAAAAGAAGTGCTCCAATCCAATTTAGTTTGAATTGAGTTAATAATGTACAAGTTGTTGCGGATGGGGAAATTGGAAAGGAGTCTCTTAGTGTCCCATATCTTACTTGCCTTGATTAGTACAGCTAGTTCTCCCCTTCTGGTTGGGGCTGAAGATACACTGTTAAATCAGGTTCATGCAGAATTTGTCTCAAAAGTAAATATTTGCCTATTCCCCACTCTTTTTTTCCTTTTAAATATTTCTTTTATTTTTTGAGATCATAATATAGTTACATATATCTACCTTTCCCCTTTCTCCCTCCAAATTCTGTAATATGCACCTTCTTGTTCCCTTGCTTTATTTACAATCATTCTTTTAAAAAAAGACTTATTTTATGTATATGAGTACCCTGTAGCTGTCCTCAGATACACCAGGAGAGGGTATCTGAACTCAATACAGATGGTTGTGAGCCACCATGTGGTTGCTGGGAATTGAACTTAGAACCTCTGGAAGGGCAGTTAGTTCTCTTAACCACCGAGCCATCTCTCTAGCCCTACAATTATTCTTAAAAAGTGGAATTTTAGAAGACTTAATGATTGCATTGCGGTTGTTTAAGTGATACATTTGCAACAACAGAGCAGCTTACTGACCTGTTATTATTTCAATGATTTCCACGGATCAGAAGTTCAAGCAGTATGGCTTAATGAGTCCACCACTGAGAGTCTTTCAGGTCTTTGTGTATGTGTGTGTGTGTGTGTGTGTGTGTGTGTGTGTGTGTGTGTGTGTGTGTGTGTGTGTTGGGGGGGGGGGTCTGGACTCTAAAACAGACTCCTTCTCAGTCTAATTGATTGAATTTGGTGCCTTCTGGCTGCAAGGCTAAGGTTCCTGTTTCTCCCACTGGCTATTGGCTGATGGTCATTCTAAACTTTTAGAAGCATTCTGTATTCAAAAGGCTTTTTAATCCTCTTCAAGCCAGTAAGGCAAGCCCAGAAGTCTTCACTCTGATAGTGTCTCAGATTCCATCCCACTCGCTTCTTCCTCCTCCCTTTCCTCCACAGAAATATATCTCTTCTGACTCAATGGGACAATTTCCCTGTCTTTATAAAATGAGGTAGTAAGATTGGATCATGTCTTTGTCTTAAGTTTAGGGATCTTATCATTATCAGCAAAGCCCTTTCCTATGTTGAGATAGCTCCATGGGTAAGTGTGCTGGTTGCACAAGCCTGTGAGTCTGAGCTTAAAATCCTTTATCGCCACATGCCAGGCATGCTGAAGGGGGCATCAATCGTGGGCAGAGATGGGTGGATTCATTGTCAGAAGGCTTAGTCAAAGGGCAAGCTTTAGTTTCAGTGAGAGACTCTGTGGAGTAAGAGCAAGACACTTGATGTTTACCTCTGGCTTCCATGCACACACCAGCACATACATACATTCATACACAAGCAACACATTTCAGACACTATACACATATATACATGCATGCATGTACACACACACACACACACACACACACACACACACACACACACACACACATGCCCTTTCATAGTACTCCCTAGATTAGAGATATTTAATTAGGAGATGGAATTATAGGACATGTCCTTATAATTATCTCAACCACAGGGCCATAGTTTGGAGTTTGACTGAATGTGAACCATTTACATGTGAATAGCTCTGATTCTCATATTTAATAATTTAGTCATTTTCCCAGGAAAACCAATTTATTCTTTGCACTGTGCTAATGCAGGCAGTAAAGTGCACAGTCATGAGACTACACCCATGTCATCAGAAAAATATTCCCTAACTAGACAGCTACTGCAAACTTGGACTATGGCCAGGATGAAGGCACTGAGACTTGCATTTTATTGGATTGCAATTCATTTTAACTTATGAAGCCACTTAGTAGCTACCATATTGATAGCACAGATACATACTCTTTTGCTAGTTACAGAAGGATTTATTATTCAGATGGAGCTAGATAGATAAAAAATCTGCTGTTTGTAGTTTACAGTGTAGAATAGAGTCTACAAATCTATGAGATGTCAGATGGTATATTACTGGGTCTTCTCAGATGAGTTCTGTCGCGATAGTTCAACATTGTCTTTGTTTCTGAAAGTAGGCATAAACCTTATTAACCATATTTTGTAAGTAAGATCTTTCATGGGAAGAATGGGTCAATAGCCTGTGGACTTTGGACTGACTGAACAGCTCAGTTCTAGTGGAAAGTTCCCAATTCCTTCATCCTTTAAATGTTTTTTACTTCTGCCATGCTCATCATTTTTGCTGAGCAATTATGCACTCTGACATCACTTTCTGCACTAGTCTGAAAGACTTTACCTTGTCATAGTTTGTTAAAGTTGTCATTAGAAAGCAACTTGTAGTATTTAAGACCACAGAGCATAAACGATGGAAATTTATTTTTACACAGTCTTGAAAATGAAGCAGTAGGTTTGGCTTCATCAAGATCAGACACGTTTTTATCTATTTGGAAGGTTCTTTTTTTTTCTTAATGACTATTTTTTTAATGTCTTCAAGGTTTCAAAGCAGTCATTAATATTCCCCCAACCAAAAAAGCCCATGACCAGATGGGTTTAGTGCAGAATTCTATCAGACCTTTAAAGAAGACCTAATTCCAATTCCCCACAAAACCATTCCACAAAATAGAAACAGAAGGTAATCTACCTTTATCTATCTTGTTGATTTCTCAAAGAACCAGCTCCTGGTTTGGTTGATTCTTTGAAAAGTTATTTTTGCTTCCACTTGGTTGATTTCAGCCTTAACTTTGATTATTTCCTGCTGTCTACTCCTCTTGGGTGAATTTGCATCCTTTCCTTCTAGAGTTTCTAAGCATGCAGTCAGACTGCTAGAGTATGCTTTCTCTAGTTTCTTTTTTTTTTTATTATTAGATAATTTCTTCATTTACATTTCAAGTGTTATCCAGAAAGTTCCCTATACCCTCCCCCCTCCCGGCCCTGCTCCCCTACCCACCCACTCCCACATCTTTGCCCTGGCGTTCCCCTGTACTGGGACATCTAAAGTCTGCATGACCAAGGGGCCTCTCTTCCCAATGATGGCCAACTAGGCCATCCTCTTCTATATATGCAGCTAGAGACATGAGCTCAGGGGGTACTAGTTAGTTCATGTTATCCTTCCACCTATAGGGTTGAAGACCCCTTCAGCTCCTTGGGTACTTTCTCTAGCTCCTTCCTTGGGAACCCTGTGTTCCATCTAATTGCTGACTGTGAGTTTCCACCTCCATGTTTGCCAGGCGTGGTCTAGTTTCTTTTTGGAGGCACTCAGGGCTATGAGGTTTACTCTTAGGACTGCTTTCATTGTGTCCCATATGTTTGGGTATATTGTGGCTTCATTTTCATTAAACTCTAAAAAGTCTTTAATTTCTTTATTTCTTCCTTGACCAAGGTATCATTGAGTAGAGTGTTGTTCAGTTTCCATGTGAATGTTGGCTTTCTATTATTTATGGTTTTTTTTGAAGATCAGTCTTAGTCCGTAGTTCTTTAAGGGATTTTTGTGTTTCTTCTTTAAGGTCTTCTACCTGTTTAGCAGTGTTTCCTGTAATTCTTTAAGTGAGTTATTAATGTCCTTCTTAAAATCTTCTACCACCATCATGAGATATGATTTTAAATCTGAGTCTTGCTTTTCGGGTGTGTTGGGGTATCCAGGACTAGCTGTGGTGGGCATACTGGGTTTTGATGATGCCCAGTGTTCTTGGTTTCTGTTAGCAAGATTCTCTCTCTCTCTTTTTTTTTTTTAGATATTTTCTTAATTTGCATTTCAAATGCTATCCCGAAAGTTTCCTCACCCCTCCCCCTGCCCTGGTCCCCTGCCCACCCACTCCCACTTCTAGGCCCTGGCATTCCCCTGTATTGGGGTATATAAAGATTGCAATACCAAGAGGCCTCTCCTCCCAATGATGGCCAACTAGGCCATCTTCTACTACATATGGAGCTAGAGACATGAGTTCTGGGGGTTCTGGTTAGTTCATATTGTTGTTCCTCTTCTAGGGTTGCAGACCCCTTCAGCTCCTGAGGTTCTATTTCTAGCTTCTCCATTGTGGGCCCTGTGTTCCATCATATAGATGACTGTGAGCATCCACTTCTGTATGAGTCAGCTATATCAGGGTCTCTTCAGTAAACACTTGCTGTCCTATGCAATAGTGTCTGAGTTTAGTGACTGATTATGGGATAGATCCCCTGGTGGGGTAGTCTCTGGATGGTCCATCCTTTCATCTTAGCTCTAAACTTTGTCTCCGTAACTCCTTTCATGGGTATTTTGTTTCCTATTCAAAGGAGGAATGAAGTATCCACGTACTGGTCTTCCTTCTTGATTTTCTTGTGTTTTGCAAATTGTATCTTGGGCATTCTAAGTTTCTGGTCTAATATCCATTTATCAGTGAGTGCATATCCAATGGATTCTTTTGTGATTGGGTTACCTCACTAAGGATTATATCCTCCAGATACATCCATTTGCCCAAGAATTTCATAAATTCATTTTTTTTTAATAGCAGAATAGTATTCCATTGTGTAAATGTACCACATTTTCTGTATCAATTCCTCTGTTGAGAGACATCTGGGTTCTTTCCAGCTTCTGGCTATTATAAATAAGGCTGCTATGAACATAGTGGAACATGTGTCCTTTTTAGTAAGATTCTTAAGTTTGCCTTTTGCCAGCTGGTAATCTCTGGTGTTAGTACTTCTAGCTGTCTCTGGCTGGAGCTTGATCTTCCTGTGATTCTGTTAGCCTCTGTCAGCACTCCTGGGAGTCCAACTCTCACCTTAGTCCTAGTGGTCAGGGCACTCTCTGCAGGCAAACTCTCCTTTTGCAGGGCAGGTGTCCAGAAGTCTGAAGCTCTGAACCACCTCCTGAAGCCTGGGGTCAGAGCCCTCCCTGTAGGCCAACTCTCCTCTTGCAAGGAAGGTGCCCAGGGTCTGGGTCTCAGCTCCTCCTCCTGGCTGAGGATGAAGGCACAAAGGGACCCTGACCAAGAAGCTCTCCCCCCCGCCCCCCCGTGCCCATGTGCTCTCCAGTGATCGAAAGGTCCTGAGTGTGCTAGGGGTCCTGTGGAGTGGAGAGTCCTCTGGAGCCCTAGACTCCCTCGGCTGAGTTCACATGGAAGATGGAGGGGCTGGCCCCGATTGGAATGGATCCTAGCCTCTGGTTGGGTGGGGTTCCTTTGTCCCTGTCCCTGCTGGTACAAAACGCACTGCAATTCTTTGAAGCTGATGTAGTGTTCCACTCATCAGTAATCCTAAGGTGATCCCAAGGTCCTGTGGTGTGGAGAGTCCTTAGGGGTTTTTGGCAAGCTCCACTTGGTTCAGGCGGAAGATCAGTCCATTTTTTCCCTCCTTCTGGTCAACCCTGCTCACTCCGGTCGGGCCCCACTTGCTCAGTCCCTGCTCTCTCTGGTCCAAGGATTCATTATTATTCATAAGTACACTATAGCTGACTTCAGACGCACCAGAGGAGGGCGTCAGATCTCATTACAGGTGGTTGTAAGCCACCATGTGGTTGCTGGGATTTGAACTCATCACCTTCCGAAGAGCAGTGGGGTGCTCTTACCCGCTGAGCCATCTCACCAGCCCCATTTATTTTTATTTCAACATTATTTGTGCATTTCTCTTGGGACTTCCTCCTAGACATTTAAAGCATTATAATGCCTGGATGTCCAGGTGTCAAGTGCTTTAGATCTCATGATTTTATTAATTGAAAATTTATGTATGGAAGTACATTGAAGACTATTAGGAGAGGGTTCCAAATAAGTGACATATAGTTTTCATATCCTAATAAAAATCACTTTGAGAACAGTTCTTGTCTGACACTGAGTCTGATGGAGCCTTGACTCTCCAGAACCATGAGCAGTAGCTTTCTGGTGTCTGTGAGCCACACATTCCCTGGAGTTATGCTATCTTGGACTAAGAAAGCCAGGAGACTATAATCATTCTAATCTTATGTACATTATATATGTTTATGTGTATATGATCTAATGGTGTCATGTTAGTTTAAATGAATTATGGAAACTTCATTTTATTGATCTTTCCTACGAATTTCATATATATAACCACACACACACACACACACACACGTGTGTGTGTGTGTGTGTGTGTGTGTGTGTGTGTGTGTGTGTGTATATATATATATATATATATATATATATATATATATATATATTCAAGCAGATAGTATTGTAATTTTTACTTTAACCATCAAACTTGATTTGAAACTTCAAAAGAACTGAGGAATATGTTCAAGTATAGCACACATGCACATTCATGTACATGTTACCCAACATAAGGCACTTATCTTTATTCAGACATTTAGATTGGCATGAAGTAAATACGTTTTATTTGCAATCAGGTTATTTATGGACTTATTTCTTCCCAGTGTTTCAGGAGACAATCTGTGAAGTGGTAATAAATCATGAGAAGAATTGTGAAATTCTCTGTGCATTTAAACTTCATCCTAAGCTGTGATTTATCACCATGGGAACTTGATGGCATCATTTATTTGCTTCATATCATTGGCTGTTTTATGCATGTTTGTCCTTATGTTTGGCTGTGCTGTCTTTGACACTGGTTGCCTTGGTGAAGAAGGCTCCTTCCAGGAAACAAAAATGTCTAGAAGCAGTAACACAATTAGAAAACCTTCATACATGCCATGAAGAAATGACTTGAGTGTCTATACCAAACATTTTAGGAGACATTTTTTTTCTCTTCTGTCCTATGAAAATTAAATAAACCCAGCATAGAGACTGGATTTTCACCAAGGCACTGTGGACACTTGAGCTAAGTCATTCCCTTCAGAGAGGACTGTCTTGGATACTGTACAATGCTACATCACATTCTGATTTCTACAAAGAGATATATATGTAGTATGCCCTACCACAGTATACCTGTTGCCAAAAGCAAATTGTCTACAGGGTTTTCTAAGTTTCTCTTGGGAGTAGGTTGTGTGCCATGACTGAGTTGTTGATGTAAACATGAGATATCTGAAGTTCCTTCCCCCTCTGTTCTTTGCTCTAATGCTTACTTCATCTCCATGATGGACTGGTACTCATAAGTAGGCTATCTCCATGTCTTCTTCACAACCATTCACTTCTAGGTAGAAATTTCATTTCTGATTCTTCTATTCACTGTCTGGATATGTGCCTGGATCACACATAAAGATATGTTCATTCACTAGGGAAGCCATCCTTAGCAGTGAAGAATACTGCTAGCTACAGCTCCCAAATTAACTGGCCATTTTTTGGAGATGGAACAGATGATGTCCTAATATCATGGAGAAAGTTGTCCTTTTGAGAGATAGGCTTCTAACACAGACAGCTGCATGCTTGTCTACTTCTGAGAGTTTGGGGGAAGCAGCAGAAACACATTGAAATAAGTGGGTCCCTTGGGATCATGTTTTAAGTAAAAAATTTTGGAGACGTGAGGACTTAATTAGCATGTCATGTAATGGTAGATGTAATCTAGATCTTTTTTATTTCATGGCAATGTCCATGTGGAAATATGTTAACCTTATGTCTCAATATCTCAATACAGATTTGCTGAATGGATGACTGAATTTATGGATAAATTGATTAGTTACAAAGATAGAGTTGGGTATGACACTGTTAGAAACTCTCAGTGTTATCAGGTTGCAGTGCTATCAGCTCAGCCTGTTCCTTTTAGACAAAAATCAAGAAAAGGCGAAGTTAAACCATCTGAATGAAATTGTATTAGGTGTTTACACTGCAATGTAAGGGAGGCAGTTTAAAGGATGGAGTTCTTACTGGCTTTTCAGGGTCCCCTGCTAAAATATGTATCTTTGGCATTTTCTTTTATATGATTAATAAACGAATAACAATACTTGACATGTATACTGCTTTCCCCATACTCAGGAATTCCATCATTATACTAGAAGTTACCATATTGCAGTCTGAGGCTATCCCTTCAATTGGACTCTTTCTCTGGTAATGGAATAAAATCAAACTCAGTTGTACTGTTCTCTGGAACAACCAGTGCTAGCTAGTTAAATGCCATTAGTGATGAGGTTGATTTTCAGATCACTTAAACAAAGATAATCCTTTGCTGCATGGGACTTGTTCTGTAAAAAGTAATGGTTTATAGATTTTATTTTATTTCTTTATGTTATATATATGGGCATTTTGCCTGTGTGTGTGTCTGTGCACTATGTGTGTGGGGTTACTGTGGAAAACACAAGAAGGAGTCAGATCTTAGACTGGAGATATGAATGGTTATTATCTGCCCTGTGGGTGGTCTTCTATGGCTATGGTTTGGTGAGCCAACAGGCAGTATGGGGGCATATTTTATCCTACTCAAAAGCCACAGAGAAGGCCAGGAACAAGAATTGTTTCAGGAATATCAGAAGAAATGTCTCTATTCTCAGACTTCTTCTAGTTTTACTTCATGTACAAATATATTTATGGTCTATAGAGCAAGTTCCCACAGAAAAGGTTGGACTGTCATCCATTTGCATGTGAATGGGGTAAGCTTTATGATCTGAGATAGGAAAGGAACTGAGAACCTGGATATGTTAGAAGTTGAGGACACCACAGAATGTGTTTGAATCAAAGGAAAAGATACAGATAATCCTGTGTCAAAAACAATTAATGTATTCATCTGTCAAACTGTGGGATCAGATGGTCTTCAATTAATTTTCCATCTCTGAAATATGAAGGCTTCTTTATTTTGTGACTTCATAAGTAAGATAGATCAAATCTGAGGTCAGTTTGAAGTCATGAATTGTGTCATATTCTGCAGCAATTATCCTTCTTGACCATCAACTCCTGTCCAATGGGACACTTAATTGTCTATTACTGAAATGAAGGTATTAGATTACAGACTCTAGTATTCTTTTAAAAATTAATTTATTCTTTGAGAATTTTAAGATATACTAAAAAATAATAAATCCTGGCCACACTGATCTCTTGATCTTCTCTTAACCTTTTCCAACTTTCACCAGCCATTCCTCCTCCAAGTCCCCAGCCCACCTCATGACACTCTGTCCTGGAGTTGGTTGTACTTTGTGATCTACTAAGTTTAAGCTGGGTATGTGGGCATGGGTCTGGATCTTTACTCTGGAATATGGACACACCAATGACTGCATCACTGATGACAATTTCTTCCCACACAGCAGTCTTCAAATGCTAAAATCTGCCCTTGGCAAAACTGGGCCTCATGGGACACTTCATTGTCTATTACTGAACATTTTCACGGTTCCGTCTGGTATTGTCCCTATGTAGGCAGCTGCTCCTATTTTGGGCTGATCAGTGCCATGCCATGCCATGCCATGCCATGTCTATAGGATGGGGCCATGTGGCCCTGCTCTCCATCCTTTGGCTCTTGCCTTGCATCTGCTTTCTCTTTTGAGATATTCCCTGAGCCTTGGAAAGGATCACGTGGGTCTCCCAACTATGGTTGAGGACTCACTCATTCTTGGGACCTTGACATGCCCTGAATCTCTTCATTAACCTCTACATGCTCTGAGTCTCTTCATTAACCTCTGTTCACTGTAAAAGGAAGCTGCTTTGATTAAAGCTATGGGCAACCCCTGTCCTGGGTCCCCATAGACCTGTTGCTTGCCTCTGCAGCCATGTGGACAGTAGTGCTTTGTATTACTCCGTGTTTCCATTATTCTGATATCAGCAATAGACTTTTATAGTTGAAGCAGGCTTTCAACTTCAGTCCAGTGCATTGAAACAAATATTAACACAATTTATATTTTATAAAGGGCAATTTTCTAAGATCTCTTCTTCTTATATATTTGTTAGCTACTACATAAGAGAATGAATATATCCACAGAAATCATAATATGTAAAAAAAGAGAGGAGTAGGTTTAAGATTGAATTAATAATTCAGTTACTCTGTATGCCTTACATTACATGTAAGATTTTTTTCCCTATATGGACATTTAGGGAGATCTAGTGAGAGAAATTCTAAGATCTAACCTCTGTATAGTTGGTGAATTATCTTATGGAAACAAATTTAAAGTAGTCATGATGTGTATTTTACCTTGTTCACTTATTTATTTAAGAGTCCAGAAAAATATTCTCATAATCTGTGCCATTATTTGTGTGTGTGTGTGTGTGTGTGTGTGTGTGTGTGTGTGTGTGTGTGTGTATTTAGTTATATGTGCTCATGTGTGGAGTCTAGATGTTGTGACATTGGGTATTTTCATTCTCTGAATTATATTTCTTCTGATTTGTTTGGGAGGTTTTGTTGTTTTATATATTATTTAATTTTTGTTTTTGTTGTTGTTGTTTTTAAGATAGAATTTCTCTATGTAGCCTTGGCTCTATTGGAATTCATTCTGTAGAACAGACTGTCCCCAAACTCGGAGATTTGTCTGCCTCTGCCTCCCAAGAGCTAGGATTAAAAGTATGCACCCTCTCCCCCACCACCAAGCTCCATCTTATGGTTTTCAGACCTCATTTTTGTTTATGTATATATGTGTACATGCCTGAATGTATGTATCTGAACCATGCACATACAGTACTCCCTGGAGTTGACACCAGATTCCTTGTTACTAGAGATGTAGGTTGTTGTAGGCCACTTGATTTGGATTCTGAGCACCATTCTCTGGTCCTCTGTAAGAGTAAGAAGTGTTTTTAAATGCTGAACTTCCTCTCCTGCCAGCCTGTCCACTTTGTTTTCACTTTCTTTTAGTTGGTTTTTTTTTTGTTTTTTTTTTTTTTGAGATTATAATATAATGACATAATTTCTTCTTTCCTCTTCCTCATTCCAAAAAACTCCCATATAACTTACCTTGCTCTCTTTCAAATGCATGACCTCTCTTTTTTCATACATGTATGTGCGCATAAATACAACCTTATCAGCCTGCATAATGTTATCTGTGTGTGAATGTTTTCAGGGCTGAGTAGTATGGGATAACCAATTAGTGTGTTCTTCTCTCAGAATTTCTTAGTTGCCTGTAGCTTTTTAGGGAGGGCGATATTTGAGACACAGAGTTTCCCTGTATCTATGACTCAGTGCCTAGAATGGTCAACTAGGAAGTCCTAAGGATCCTCCTGCTCTGTCCCCTTCCTTCCATTTTCCAAGCCCTAAGGTTATGGGTAGGCCTATGCTATCATGCTCAGATTTTCACATGGGTTCTAGGGATCTGAATCAGATTCCTATGTTTATGTGTCAAGGACTTTACCAACTAACCTACCTCTGCATTCCTAATCCACATAATTTTCAGAAATATTGAAGAGGCAGAATTTGATTCTTTTACTTGATATGCACTTAAAGTGAAAAAAATTCTTTTAAAAAATGAGGTTGTGATTAAACAAAATCTCAGTGTGTGTGTGTGTGTGTGTGTGTGTGTGTGTGTGTGTGTGTGTTTCCCAACATCTCCAATTTGAATTCTTGTGGATACCACTCATTAAAGTTAGGTTTTAGCTCTGTCATGCTCAACCTCAATTTATTAGCTAGCAAATTCCTTTGTATTGGCTAAGCATCTAGTGGTCAGTTCCTACCCCCTCTCTTCCATCACTGCCATCCATCAACTTATTCCTTTTTTGTTCATCTGACTTTAGAAGAAGTACCCTTCACTTAATAGATTCTATTAGCATCTATGGTGAAAAGTTTGATGACCTAATTGCTGCCATTTCAAGGGAGAGCTTGTCACAATAGGCAGTCATCTTGTCACTAGGTTGGAAAAAACAACTAGATTTAAAACTTGAGTATTGAAACATACAAATCAACAACATCTCTTTGGCCTTCAGTAAAGGAAAAATGAATAGCTCTTAGATTCTTGGCAAATATGGCTTAGTTCAGATATAGCAACTCTCAGTGTTGAGTGTGCACTCTGAATAGTTGGTAACTTTATTATTTATTTTGTGTCCCTCTAGCTCTCATTTGCATCTGCTTGTTGTGGTAATACACAGCAAGTAAACAACACATATATGTTATAGATGGTTCATGTTCTCCTAAAGGTCACTTATGAAAAAAATATTGTTTATCTGAGGGGATTTTGTTATCTACTTAAAGTATCGCCCTTTGAGAGAACCTTTACCCCTTGGTAAAGAGGAAATTTGCTTTGCAAAAGCAGCTCACACTAAGTTAAATTCTCTGCCAAGTATCAGGAAAGCCATAAATCTAGACCACCAGAGATAATGGCATCATGTTCTTGGCAATGAATTGTTGAGTTAAAAGAAAGAAAGAAAGAAAGAGAGAGAGAGAGAGAGAGAGAGAGAGAGAGAGAGAGAGAGAGAGAGAGAGAGAGAGAGAGAGAGAGAGAGAGAGAGAGAGAGAAAGAAAGAAAGAAAGAAAGAAAGAAAGAAAGAAAGAAAGAAAGAAAGAAAGAAAGATGTACACCAGGAAGACACATTACCATTACCATATGCTACATTAAGATGTTATTTTTCTTTGTTTTTCCGGTACATAATCTGTGTGTGTATGGCATGATAACTAGTGTTAGATATACCTCTGTGCCTAATCTGTAGATGGATCATCTTGATTTTTTTCGTTGATATAGGAAGGCCTATCTTAATTGCAAGGGGGACCACCCCAAAGTGGAGTGATCCTGGACTATAAAACAAATGAAGAAAGTGTGTGGAGCACTCGTTCATATTCATCCCTCTCTGTTTCCTGATTATAGATGTAGTGTGAGTATCTGCTTTAAGCCCTTGCTACCTTGACCTTACATAAGACTGGGCTTTGAACTATGAGATAAGATCAATCCTTTCTACCTTAGATTGCTTTTTCCAGATTATTTCATGCCAGTAACAAGCTAAAAGGGCAGGGTAGTGATCATTCCCTTAAAGGTTAGGAAGACTTATGCTTTTTATGAGCTTAAGTGATTGTCTTAGGGTTTTACTGCTGTGAACAGACACCATGACCAAGGCAAGTCCTATAAAAGACAACATTTAGTTGGGGCTGGCTAACAGGTTCAGAGGGTCAGTCCAGTATCATAAAGGTGGGAGCATAGCTGTGTTCAGACAGACATGGTGCAGAAGGAGCTGAGAGTTCTACATCTTCATCTTAAGGCCACTAGTGGAAGACTGGCTTCCAGGTAGCTAGGAAGAAAGTCTCAAAGTCCACACACACAGTGACACACCTACTCCAAAAAGGCCACATGTACTCAACAGGGCCATAATTAATAGTGCCACTCCATGGGCCTAGCATATATAAACCATAGCACTAGTATAAAACAATAACTCCAAGACAGATCTCTCTGTCTGTTTCTTGAGCATGTTGTCTTTTGTCCTCAAACTTTCTAAAGATTGGCCAATTGGCATCCTTTCTTTACTCTATCTCTCATGAAACAGGCAGGGCACTTGTTAAATTTAGACAAATTTCATAAAAATCAAGTATGCATGAGAGCTTTGAATCCCTTCTGTCTCATCCAGTGTCACTAAACAATAGTTTTACTCAATTTTTTCTCAAATTCATAGTTTGTTTTTTATTCACACACACACACACACACACACACACACACTTTAGATACTCATAGTACCCTAAGAAATCTCTATAATTAACTGCATTTCAGTTACAAAAAATCAAAGTGATAACTTTTGTCATTATTTTAATTTATATATTTCTTTTGTAAATATAAAGTTTTAATACATTAAATGGGAGCCAATCACTCAATCAATATTTTCTACCTTTCAAATATAAAATAATCCTATGGACGATGTAGGTTTTTGTCTCCTGCTTAGAAGTATTTGGAAAGTGATGAGACTTGGTTGCCCTAAAGTGTTTTTACTCCATGGCATATTATGGCTAACAATAATTATCAGAATACATTTTTGCATTGCTGTTAATATTCACTTATGTTATCTAGGTAGTTCTCTATTTGGGGGCCAACCAAGTAGGGGATTCTGAATGACTTTACTCCTGGACACAAAAGAGAGTGAGTATCTCTTCCAGATGTATCTTTTCTTCAGCCAGTTCCTCTGTGAACTGAAGATGAGTTATATGTGATAACTTTCCAACTCAATGACGTTTACACTGAAGATACAGTAATAAAAAATTACTGTTGTATGTCTTTGTTACCTGATAGTAGTACCAGCAATTGTAAGAAGCCATGATTATTTTAATCAGTAGGTAGGTGGCATTTTTATATGATTCATTGTAACGTAGAAAGCAGCTAAACTTTGTGTGGATGGGCTCATTTAGATAAATTATCTGAAAGCAAAACACTGAACGTCTAACTCTGAAGAATAGTAACATTGAAATATTTAATGAGTGAATAAGAAAGAAAATTCTAGAAAGGAAATATCAAAAGATGATACTGCCAGAAGATTTAAATCATTGACTATATTGGCGTCTAAGAGCTATATCATAAGAAAGGGCTGGATGGGTTAAACTTGAGAAGCTCTTCATATTTTGGAGAAAACTCAAAACTTAAAATGTAAGTAGAGCCATTCTGCCATGTGAAATCTCTATGGAAACATTCATTTCTGCTCCAACTTTTGTGGGAGTTTGGGTGTTTCTTGACTTCTAATACATAACCTTTTTTGTCCTTTCTTCAGAGTCATCTTTCCTGTATCTTTCCATTTTTTTCTATTCTGTCAAAATCCTATCTATTAGAAAAAAAGAATATTAGTCTCACTGGACCAGATCCCACCTTACATAATGATATCCTCACTACTTGGTCACATTTGCAAAAGATATTTGTCCAAATAAGGTAAATATGGTCATAGGAATATGCACTAAGGATGAAGACTTCTTTTTGGAGGACAGAATTCAATCTATAAGACGGGGGGGGGGGGAAGAAAGGAGGGTCAAACAAAAGAAATAAAGGTGAGAAGATGAAAGATAAGGACAAAATTTATCTTTTCTATGTTTATACTTAGAATATGCCCAATAACGGTGTCAATAAATTAATGGCTGTGATGGGATCATTAATTAACCAATTCCATAAGGTTTTGAAAAGTGAATTACATAAGTGACACCATAGGAAGGAGAAACAATGCCACCAGTGACATTTAAAGGTGACAAAGCTGTGTCTATGTGTGAGTGAGGCCTGTGT
Source organism: Mus minutoides (assembly GCA_902729485.2). Classification (NCBI taxonomy): domain Eukaryota; kingdom Metazoa; phylum Chordata; class Mammalia; order Rodentia; family Muridae; genus Mus; species Mus minutoides. Next base: position 20,613 of record CACVCL010030543.1, read on the forward strand.
GTGTGGTGCTTATATGCTGGTAGAGGACCCTTCTCATGTATGCATCGAGGCTAGTTTCTTTGTTTCTTACAGTTTCATTAATCAGTCCTTCTTCATTGTTAAGAAAAGAATTTTTTGATGTAGAGATAACAAAGTAGTACTTTAAGAAGCCAATCAAAGAGTACACATGGAGGGGTCCATGGCTCTAGCTGCATATGTAGCAGAGGATGGCCTTGTTGGACATCAATGGGGGAAGAGACTGTTGGACATCAAGGCTGTTGGTCCTGGGAAGGCTGGATGCCCCAGTGTAGAGGAATGCCAGGGAAGGGAGACTGGAGTGTGTGGGTGGGTGGGGGAACACCCTCATAGAAGCAGGGGGAGCAGGAGGGTGTAGGGGGATTCCAAGAGGAAAACTGAGAAAGGGGATAACATTTGAAGTGTAAATAAAGATTTTTTTTTTTTTTTTTTTTTTTTTGCAACAGGGTTTCTCAGTATAGCCCTGGCTGTCCTGGAACTCACTTTGTAGACCAGGTTGGCCTCGAACTCAGAAATCTGCCTGCCTCTGCCTCCCAAGTGCTGGGATTAAAGGTGTGTGCCACCACCTCCCTGCTCTAAAGAAAATAGCTTAAAAACAAAAAAAACCACCTAATAACACAATACACTTTATATTTTGAGGAACTTTCAGATTTTGATGTGTGTTAAGATATAAATTTTATAAAAGAATGATGAGGTACCACTAAGCTTAAGGAGATTGTCATGCACATCTTAGAGAAAAAAAAATCAAAGAAGGCTTCAAATGAATGTTTACTGTATTTCTTTTTTTCCCTTTGATTTTTGTTTGTTTGTTTGTTTGTTTGTTTGTTTTTTAAAGAAGTCAATATTGGACTGGAAGGTATTTAGGGACATAAGGATGTAGCCATATTGAAGCTCATTTTTTTCTGGAATGATAATAATAATACTTCTCTTGTGGAGAAGCAGACCCTGTACCTACTGCGTGGTGATGAAACAGAGTTTCCCTGTTGTGAGGAAGATCTACTGGTCCATATGCTTTTCTTAATGTCAGGTTGTGTGCCAGCTGAATAGTGATAGCCTGGTGTTACACATGATAATATAGGCTTATAAATAACTCTCATTGTCTAATTCTAAGAGAAGCCACAAATAACTCAGAATATCTTCTTCAGAGTCTCTGTGCCTAGTCAGTATTGATTAAGCCTTGCAAAATATAGGTAATGTCAGATATTGCTGTAAACATTTTCTATATCATTTCACATATAATCAATAAACATTTTCCTCGACATGACAGCTCCCCCTTGGAAAGCTAAGGTGGGAGTATTAGCATATGTCTGAGACCAGCCTGAGCTACATGGTGAATTTCAGGATAGCCTACCCTAACAAGTGGGCACTTTCATTAGAAGTCAAAAATAAGAAACAAGAACTCTTCCCCCGTTGCATAATGATACAGCTTTTCTTTTCTTAATTGATGTGTAATAAATTGATCTATCTCTACAATCTAATATTTGAAACTATTAAAATAGGTCCCAAAAGAAAGCCAAAGTCTAAAACAAAAACATCTTAAACTTTCCACAGGGACTTTACCTGCACCTCCCTCCTTTAACAAAGCTCTCAGCTTCCTAGAGTCCTGCTTTCAAGTTGCAAGGTGAGATTAGATCAGTGACCTCCATGCACCTACCAGCTCTTTCTTTGCTTGTTTCTCCTTTGGTCGGTCCACATCTATTCAATTAATACAATGCACCAGAATTTGATGTTTTTCCAGCTTTTTGAAAGAAGTCTTTGGAGCAAGAATAAAGAGTGACTAAGACAATGGTAAGAATACATTTGGTTACTGGCAGTGGTAATGGCTCCAGCAGGCCACTCTTGTTGTGTGCCAGGCTTTGAGACTGTTTTGTAGAAACGACCATGATTAATTGAAGCAAATAGTTTTGAATTTTATCTTGGGATTAAGAGTGTGTATGTGTAGCTAGCCTCTATCTGCTATTAGCTTCTTTAGTCTAAGGATTCTGCTAAGCCTTAGAATTAATATTGTTGCAGTGAATCTGAAACAAGACAGAAGTTAAAGTCTAAAAGGAGTCAAATGAGAGAGGAAATCTCCAGCCATTCCCCTTCATTCCTACCTCTTTTGTTCCTTAAAGACCTCTTCGATATCCTTTGAGCTGAAGATAGATTCTTAAGTGGTTATTGAAGTTGCTTCCTTTCTATGCTTCTACAATATTAAAGAAACAAAACAAAACAAAGTTGAAAAACCCACATGCTTCTTAAATGAAGTGCTATACAAATGGTATGAAAAGCAGGCTATTTTATAGAGTCAAACATCAATTTTCCCTTCAGACAATAAGCTTACCGCATCAGTTTTCCCAAGTGATGATAAACATACACAATGACTTCCTTCTTCCAATTTTAAAGTTAAGTGCATTCGCTAAAGAATGGGTTATATGATACGAAAAATATATGCTGCCTACAAAGTGAAGGGTCATTATTTCAGTTCATCATAACATTATGGAGAAAAAAATAGATGTTAGTATAATTCAGCTGGGAAAACTGTCTCCATTTGAGACTGGAGATAAACAAAATTACTTGGGGCCATAGTAAATTCTTAGCATTCCTTTAGGTCTCCAGCCGATGAGCACCATAGGTCACATTTAGATAGTGTAAACATCTTAACATAGTTTTCAGAGTCTAGTCTACTCCTTAAGAATCCAGATAAAGTGGCCAGATTTTCTTGTTGGTGGCAATAATAAACTTCTCTTTAATATCTTATTATGTATACTATTTCCATATAAATCATTCTGCCATAGAAAAGCACTGAAAAGAGAACCAGCATTGTAATTTTTACTTACAGGATGAGAGCTTAAAATTCAGCTCTTTAATGTCATGAGATTGAAGTACACTCAGGTCTTCAGTCTTTGGAAACAACACAAAACCCCTCTGTAATATATGCATTCTATGTCACCATTATTTGTTGACCTCAAATAGAGAGAGGCATCCTAAACAGAGATTTTGATGTGACCAAAAACTGGAGCCCAGGACAATTAAAAAATTCAAATATGATATGCTTGTTGAATGCTTAGTATTTTATGTATAGATGCATAACAGTGAGCAAAATACTAAAATTTCTCCTTTAGGTAATGGAAATGGGCAAGTTAGGGAAGACAAATGAAATAAGTAAGTTATATGACATAAGAGACAATGACCACTGTGAGAAGAAAATAGGAGAATGAGTATGAGGAGAGCTTGCTAGCATGGTGCTTTGTTTTATTTTAAGGCTATTTTTGGTGAATTGCTCAGGCTAGACTCAAATTCCTGGGTTCAAACAATCACCCTGTCTCAGCCTCTAATAGAGCTGGAAAGAGAGGCCCAGCCCACTGTACTCACTGGTGCTATCGTTTGGGAAGAGAGGCTCTTGGTCTTGAGAAGGCTCTATGCCCCAGTGTAGGGAAATTTCAGGATAGGGAAGACAGAGTGAGTGGGTTGGTGAGCAGGGGAGGGGGTATGGGCTAGGGGAGTTTTGGAGGGGAAACCAGGAAAGGGGATAACTTTTGAATTGTAAATAAAGAAAATATATAATAAAAAAGTGTCCCTCATGAAAGAACTTGTTTATGATGTGACATTTTGAAAATGATTTGATACAAAGCAACAGGATAAAAATTCGTGTAAAGTGTGATTCAGAGTATCACTGGGAAGGGAACAAAATGGAATTTGATCCGAGATGTATATGTCTCAACGAAGGATGCAGAGACAGAAGGATGAGGCACACCTGTGGACACGATCAGCATGATCTGGAGAGGAGGCAAGCTATGGACCAGTTCCTGTGATTGAAGGGGGTCACAGTGAAAGACAGGAGGGACCGGATGAGAGATTGTTCCATTTTCTTGGAGTACATATTGACCCTTCACATGCCTGTTTCGAGAGAGAATACCCTGACTTTATCATTTCCCGAAAGCACAGTGTCCTTTTTGTCCCTTTAGCTCTGTTATATTTTCTGCTAATTTTCATTTGATGAGAAAGAATACAGACTTAAGAATGACTAGAAAGCTCATGCTTAAAATCCACACATCCTTCCACTAAATCTGAAAGTTCAATTTATTCACTGCTCACATTAGAAGTCTTTTCATGAAAATGTATATTCAATATTGCTTATCACTTTAGATTTATGTAAATACAGTACTATTTGAAAATTTCATAAATAGGTAAGTTTTCATCCTAAGCAACCAATTTTACTAGATGATTGATAAGCTTAAGCTTTGAATGATAAAATCAGAAACATTTTAGCTCTTTGTTTGGATTTAATGGGCCATGTTGTTGGACTGAAATTCTAGCTACAGTGGTCAATTTGCTTATGACCCATGTGACTGTAATCTACAAAAAGAAATTAAAATGAAGCCATTCATGTTCAGTAAATTTGGACAATATGTAGGGAGGTCCTTAAATAGCTTTCTATAATACTTCTGAATACAAAAAAACTTTTATTTCTGTTCATGTTTGCCTTCCACAGGTGTATTTCATATCAGGCTACCTTGTCTTCAGAGATGCTGTCACAGTGAATCCACCCATCAGACCTTATCCTTATGCTTTTGAAATATGGCAGTGCATACCATCTCCTTTTGCAGGTGGCATATCCTTTTGGCTGCTATTACTTAAAAGAAAATGTATACATTCTAGCCGAAACTAAAAGCCAGTTTCTCTCATCTAATCTCAGACTTTTCAAGTCTTTCCAGCCTTCAAATGCTTGCTGCTACAGAAATAAACATAAGATTATGATCTCATTCACAGATAGCAGCAGGATTTGATTCTGGGCTTAAGCTGCATACAGAGGAGAAGTGATGCTTTTGAAATTGAGACTTTGTGTAATTTTAGGACTTCACATACTTGCAGTAAATCTAAGTGGAAAGATGTTCTCTATTTATCAATGATACGTTACCAGGTATATTGAACTTTCCATGTATAACATGAGACCTATGTTGGATTTGGATAAAAAAGTGTAGAAAGGGATAAGAATTAATTAGAAAAAAAATTTTAACTGTTACTGTCTCTACAGAGGTGAATAACTTTGTCCTGTCTCATTAAGCAGTCTTTAGCACAAACCTAATATCCTCCTAATACATTCTCAAAGATTCTAAAACCAGATTAGATTTAATTGTGCTATTCATACAAAAGTGTTATACTCTGCCTACTTAAAGGCAATCTACTTACAATTTTTAATTTACTTATTCATATACTTGTAATTTTACCTTTAAATCTAATAGTTTATTTACTTATTTAGTATTATAATTTTTCAAGGTATGAACAGAGGCTTGTGTGAATCGATGCTGGGTAGCTGGGCAATGATGATTTAGAGTGGACCAAATGATATATTTGTCTCAGGCTCCTCAGGGACTTGTTCATTTTAGGGCTGAAAGTTCTCTGACATGGAACTCTTTTCATTCCTAGGCCAGACTAAGAAAGTTAAGAAGAATCAGCCTGTTGGCTTGACTCTCTCCAGCCTTCAAGTCATTTTGTTTCCGTGACTGTTTTTCTGTGGAGGAACTTCTGAAAAATCACATTCAAAATATACAACCATCTCTCAGTGTATAGTATTTAAAATGTGAAGTTTTTAATCTAAGATTTTGAGCTGTTCATTAACAGATCCTTTTACCTTGTTATTACTTTATGATAGTGACAATCGCTAACTCATACCCCCTCCGTTCAGACTTTGTTTCTTGGGCTTCAACTCTAAAGTACATGGCTACTTGAAAAAAAATTCCAACAAGTATTTATTTCACTCTTTTTTATTATTATTATTTTCTTTATTTACATTTCAAATATTACCCGCTTTGCTGGTTTCCCCTCCAAATACTCCATATCCCTTCCCCGCCCCTTGCTTATTAACCCATCCACTCCTGCTTCCTTGCCCTGGCATTCCCCTATACTAGGACATAGAATCTTCATGGGACCAAGGGCCTCTCCTCCCATTGATGACCAACTAGGCCATCCTCTGCTACATATGCAGTTAGAGCCATGAGTGGCACCACGTGTTTTCTTTGGTTGGTGGTTTAGTCCCAGGGAGCTCTGGAGGTACTGGTTAGTTCATATTGTTGTTCCTCCTATTGGGCTGTAAACCCCTTCAGCTCTGATTCCATGAGTCAAGTGTCAGAGACCACACTTTGGGTAGAAGGGAAATATTTAAACTTTTTTTTCTTGTGCTGTGTGTGTATCTTCCAGGGAAAATATTCATATATTTGTATCAGATTCCAAACCAAACCAAAGCAATGAGAACAAAATGTCTAAGAACTGTTTAGGGGAAAGTTTAGAACACTTGGTTTGCATTAGCTGGGGTCTGCTTTCTGTTAGGTATAGCTACCTTCCTCTCTCTGATCCCTTTTAATATCCAAGACTAGTGAGGGATCCCACCTAGGACTTTATGAGAACAGCTTAATTCATATTATATATAACTCATTTCTTCCACTAAGTATTGGACAAGATTTGAATTGGTCAACAGTTTTAAGGTCTGGGGTATAGTATAGGGAGAGAGAGGGTCCCTATCATGCCAAAGAGTCCAAGACTAATTTCCAAGCAGTATAAAAAGTAAAAATAAGAGAACAAGTTAAAGAAAGAAGTTTACTTCTAGGATATGGAAATTATGCATTCACATGACAGTGTTGTCAGAAATAATGATTCACATCAGTGCTACTGTGAACAGCATTAAGAATGTGCTGGAGGGCAGGTAAGAGGTCCAAGTTACATACAAAATATAAAAGATTGTTTACTCTAACTATTGGATTAATTCAGTATGGGTGAGCATTGATTCCAATCAAATCCACATGAAAATCACTCCACTATAATAATATGAGAAAGCATATGTGGAAGGACAGCGTATGTGATCATGTAAGGTAAAAGCAATGGAAAATTGAGAGGTAAATCATAGCTAGAAACAGAACATGGTTCTTAGATCTGGCAAATGGGCTGTGACTGCAAAATAGAACATTAGAGGCTCAAGTTTTTATGTGGTGCCAATTCATAGGTGAGTTGAGGCAGAGGCAGATGTGGCAATTTATAATGTGTTATAATTTCATGTGTGTCTTCCCAACTCTGGCGTTCCTTTGCAGAAATGCACTCTCAAAACTTGCGGTGTTAAGAGGGGGAAATATTTGGTTTACAAAATCCCGAGAGAGCACGTTTTCCCCCCTTTGCTCTTCTGCCACAAGATGAGGCACAGATGGTGTCATCCATGAAGAACTAGTTCCCTAGCAAGAACTTGGGTGTGAAGACTTTACAAAACCCATGAGATCGTAACTTCTAAACAGAAGAACATCTGTGTTGTATTAATATTAGAAACTGCTTGGCAATCATGCCACCATATTCTAATTGGCTTATAATTTCTAGTAGCATAATGCCTCTTCAATGTTTCACAGTATTATGAAACATCAAGACTTTGAAATTCTTAGCCAATGGTTGACTCTTGCTTCAAGAAGGAAATGTATGCCACCATCTGGGAGGGAGAGTTTACATTTCTGAGACCAAATTGTCCAACCTGCTAAATGTAAGTGGCATGCTTTCCTATATCCATCCTTCTCCAGTTCTGTTTTTCTTTGAATCTCAGGAATATTGGATTTTATATGATTTTTATTTTTTTTTATAATCTTTACCCTGTGTCTTTCTGCTTTCATTCTCTTCTCAGCTGAGCTACTCTGTTCTTATCCTAAAATCTCCTGTTTGTTTAAATCTTGTCCTCTACAAACCTCTTTAACTCCTTCATTCATAGACAAGTTTGCCATGTGCTGCCTCATCGTTGCGTTGACTTTTCTTCTCCAAAACCTCCATGCTAATTTCAGCCACGATCATCATACAACGAAGCCCTAATGTCATTGTTTCATTATCTCCATCAATCTTGTTTGTTTGTTTATCTTCAAGTTGATATCTTGCTTTGACTATGCTGACATCAGACACTGTTCACCTACCTGATGACTCTCTGCCCTTCTGTTGACTCCTTGTCTCTCACTTAAGCTATAAATGTTATTGTTATCATTTGCCCTTCTTAATTCTGGTTCTAGTTTGTCTCTCAACTCTTTCCATTAGACCCACATGTTAGATATCTTAGAAAAAAAATCTCAGAACCACCATCTTTTCTTTCCGGCCTACTTTTCTAATGATTCGGCATCTCAATGAATGATACCATCAACCAGCCTGCTGTTTAGTAGAGGGTATTATTGTCACCCTGGCAGCCTCATCATCCTTCCTATCCACACACAATCATTCATCATTCTTACAGTTTTGTGATCATCACTCCATATATAACCACATAGCCAATATCATCAGTATAGAGGTCTGAGTTTTTTCTTACACACCATTACTCCTTTAGCATGGGTCCATTTTTCTTTCTCTAACCATTTGCAATTGTCTTTGCAAACAGATTATCATCCATTGCTTTATCAATCAGTGGCCTCTTCATTGTCCCCAAAACAACCTTCAAAGGTCCTTAGCATGGACTTCAAGCCTTGAATTTGTGACTCTTATTCATTCCTCAGCTTTTGTCTCCCCACTCTCCATGTCCTTCTCTGATATAGTAACGTTGGTCACCTTTGAGTTTCTCTATTGCCTGTGTTTCCTCATAGTCAGAGCCTCTTGCCTATCTGACCTGTCTTATGCAGGCAGGTTTTATTCCTGTCTACTCACCTGGCTAAGATGTCCCTCCATTCTCATTTAGCCTCACTGAGTTTCTTTTTCACAGTATCTCAAACAATTGCCTTACATGCAACTACTTGTTTAATTAAAGACCCTGTTGCCAGCAAAATGAAACAATGCATTATCGTAGTCACAGCTGTAACAGTTGTTATTTGTTAAATAAAGGAAGGGACTCCAATTAAATGTCTTTTTTGTAATCATTTATTTTTCTTGTTACAAAAGAAAGATCACTCTGAAAATTAATGTAAGAAGAATAGTGCTTGTAAAATTTCATTCGTGTGGTAGACTGAAGAATTTCCAATTCTTTGTAACTATTGGTGAAGTTTATTTTAACACACAAATGTATTTGGCTCTATGGCAGCTTACTTAGCATTTTGCAAATACTGCAAACAGCATTCAAAACAAACAGTGTGGTGCCTCTGCGATTCTGAGAATCTCATAATTAAGCAAATAGCATCAGCAAAGATCTTAAGTACAAAGTATATAGAAATATAGAAAATAGAGAATGAATTTGCAAAAGTAAACAAAAGATGAGTGACCAGGGCTAAGGAAACTAACAATGGACAATGACCACACATCTAGGATCTAAGAACATAGTAAAGCCACTGTCAACATCAGGACAAGGGTCACTGAAGGTAGCAATGTTATAACTTCGTATAAATCTTGGTCCTGGGAGAGGAATATTGTACTTAATACTCGAACACAGAGAAGGACCAACTCTGGCACAGTGCATCAAGACTGAAAGGTACCAGGTGGTGGAGACCATGAAAGCTACTCCTTCCCTCTTTTACCCACATGGCTGTCTCTTATTCTTTAGTCTTGAACTGATGCCTAACAGAACAAAGAACACAGAAAGGAGAGTAAAGTTCAGTGAAGGAAGGCACTTCAGAGAATACTTTGTACATTCCCCAAAGATGGATCCCTGCCTTACATGTCTTCTGTTTTATCGTGTGTTACAGATAGTCTGTTTTCTCATTACTGTGACTCAATATTGTCCATGATGCTTTTGATACTACATATACAGACTAGGAAGCTATGATTTATACATGTTTTTGTTAAAAGTATAACTTATAAAAGGTGAGTTTTCTCATAGTAATTTCTCTTGATTCCAAGAGAAATTCTGCATATAAATAAGATATAGAAGGGGGCTGTATGAATATTTTGAATGACATTTATGAAGATGTGACAAACAAGGGGTCAGCATCATCAAAGTAATGGAAAACCACCATTAGGTCTGTAACATACATCACAAGAATGGTGCCTACAAACATTTGTTGTTTTGTTTTGTTTTGTTTTGTTTTTTGATTTTTGCAGCTTTTAGGAACCTTTTCCCCCTTTGCTCAGGTGTCTGCAGAGCAGCTCAGGACCACTCAGTGGTGGCTCCATCCCACTCAGTGGCCTGCGCTGTGGGAGCTGCTGATCAGTCCTCAGTGGCTGGCTGTGCACTCCAGTCTTCTGTGGACAACTGCAGTATGGGCACAGAGGGTACCTTCACACCCTCAGACCAGTCGGCCACCTCATATTGAGCAGCAGTGACCTCAAGAGCTGGTGCGGTCCATTTACCCTGGAATTCCTCCTTGGTCACAGCCTTCTCAACAGTAGCCTGCTCCTCCTTCTCTGTAGAAGTAAAAATCAGGTATAACCTCCCATGCATGCTCATGGTCTCCCGTACCTTGCAATCAGAGTACTTCCCAGGCCAGCATCCACCACATCAGACCCACTGAGTGAGTTCCCTTGTTGTTGCATGGGATGGCATTGTCCACAGTGCAGGGGAGAATCTGTGTTACACAGAGCAATGGTGGACAGGTTGACATTAAGAGGGCTCTGTGAGTGGCTGGTTGTCAGCCCTGGGATCGGTCGCCATTAGAAGCTGTGGCTTTCTGAAGCCTGATTGGATCTGGTTAGTGAAGGTCCCCAGGTGTAAAGCAGCCAGCAATTGGAGTGGCTCCTGTGGCAGCAGCAAACTTCAGCACATCTCGCTGGCCAGTGTTCCTGGAGGAGATGAAGCTGACAGCGGGGTTCTCAATGACAACAGTAGCTGCGAGCAACAGCCTCTCCCAGGTCCCGTTCAGATTTATGAGGTAGATACTGTCACTTTCCCTTTTGTAGATGTACTGCTCCATCTGCAAATCAAGGTTGGTGCCACCTAAATGGGTTCCTACAGCAAGGAATTTGAGGACATCCTCCTCCTTCATCTGCAGGAAGTCAAGGGCTCTGGACATTGTGTGAGTTTCCCTTTTAAGTTACGATGGGAACAAGAACACCGTCGTATGGACCCATCCTACAAACATTTTAAAGTAGACATAAAATTAATTTGGATGACCTAAGAAGGTAATGAGCAGGAAATAATCAGAGGTAGGTAATTGTCAATAAAAGAATCTATAACTAGAGTATGAAATTTTACCTGAGATAATTTAAATATGATAAATCAAAGGAAATCAAACTTCATATTAATTTGAAGTTAGATTACTGGAATTGTCACACATAATACCTGGATATTTAATCAAAACTTAATAATTGAGACTCTACAGTCTTAAGCCATATGATGATAACCTGCATTGATTTCTAATAGCAATAAACAAGGTCACACCTTTATATTTTCTTAAAGAAATTAGCAAATATATTCACATGTGTGTGTGTGTGTGTGTGTGTGTGTGTGTGTGTGTGTGTGTGTATATATATATATATATATATATATATATATATTCATGTTTTCACTTAATCTCTCTAAGTGTCATTCATTTATTTGACAGTATGCTAGCAATTCTAAAAATAAAATACACAATTCTAGAATTTGTAGTAGTGTCATCATGCACATTCAGCCAGAACTACTCTTTGATGTAGCACTTCATGAAAGTATTTTTTTTAGTCTATTACTCAGCTCACACATATATAATAATTCTTTGTCAATATCACACATGATTTATCTTTTTATTAATCTTTATTTAATATGGTCAGTGGCTGTGGTGATGAGGAGTAACCCATTTCTCTAAGGTGTATTTTTTAAAGTTAAAAATACCCTAAGTATTATTTATTTCTTAGCACATTTTTACTATTTTCAGAATGCTCTGAGGATATATTTCTCATCCAATTTTCACGTCTTAAATTCTATCAAATGTACTAGGAGCTGAGAGTGCTGAGTGGACATGTTTTGGCACAATATTTTTCAAAGCTCTACTTCTGACAATCTTTGACATGTTGTCACTGGGATTTAAAAAGTAGTTTTGATATGTTAAGAACTTAATGAAAATATGCGGAAACCTATTTTTGATATTACTTCCTTCTATTGGTGTTTCATCTATCCAAGGGAGTGATATGAATGCTATCTAGGTCCTAGATTCTAGAGGGAATGTCTATATTTAGACTTGTGATAATTTATAAGACAAATAATCTTTGGAGTTGTTCATGTATTTCTATGATAATTCACATCCTAAAATAAGTTAGCAAATTCATCAATACCCATAAATTTTTTAGCATGTCATCTTTGTTGTTCTGGGTTCTAATTTGGTAGAAATTCAGCGGAGAAACCCTAATTTGATAAAGTACTAGATGGCAGTAGCTTGTTATACTGAAAATGATCTCCATTAAAGAAAAAGGAAAAAGAAAATAATGAAAGCTTAAACAAATGGAAGAACAGAATCAGATGCAGACAGGATGGAAAGGGATGGAGGAAGGGAGGGAGAGACAGAGTTAGAGAAACAGAGACTACGATTTTTAACCCCCATGTGTAGCTAGCTCATAGCCAAAAAAAAAAAAAAAAAAAAAAAAAAAAAGTCACTAATAGTCAGGGCAGTAATTAACATTCCAATCTGCTGGAGAGTTTTCCTTAATTGGACACACCTGTCAGTAGACAGGGATGGCAGGTGACACTGACCTAGGTCATGTATGAGCTGAGAATGATAAAGGAGAGGAACAAAGCCCTCCCTCACTGCCTTGGCAAATACCTCCTAGGCATCACCATGGCTCCTCATTTGTTTACAGAGGAGCATGTTAGGGGGACAGAAAGAAGGCTAAAGTTAGGACCAAACATGAATCAGAGGTTTGGCCCCAGGAATTACCCCTCTGCTCAGATGTCAGCTCAATGCTCAACATTTGCTATGGGCAGGTGGTCTAAAAGATTTGGCTTACAGGGTATTTTTCCAGCCCTTGCTGGAACTGGAGCAGTTGCCAAAAATATGACAAGAGTAAGAAGTAGGCTGTTGGACAGCTGATCCATTTTCCTCAGTATGTTAGTAACCAAGACTTTCCTAGTCCTGAAGCCTTCCCTTCCTCCCATGTGAACTCATCTGTCTTGCTGTTCTCTGAGAAGTACATGAGCTTCGATGAGATAATATGAACAAGAATGCTTTAAGGACTATCAAGAACTTCACAGTCATAGAATGTAGAGGAAAACAATATTAAAAGGGACTGAATAGTCCATTTGAAGGCATTTATCCAGAAGACTGAGTGGGTCAGGAAGCCCAAGCCCACCGGAAAGTGAATTAAACTGCAGGAGCTAGATAGGTTTAGCTATACTTTCAAGAGTTGGTCTGGACTCTACGTCATAAACACAAGAAGAATCTGGAATACTTATTAACGATGCCCTGGACATATTTTTCAAGGTTCTGCCCTTTATTCTTAACAAATGTCAGAATGTAAATTGGAAATGTTTAAAAATGATTTTTCCAAAGGTAAGGAGGTATTTCTCCTGGTGCTTAGTATTAGTTTTTGGTTTTGAAGGAATGTCAGACAGTAGCAGAATGTTCTCTTTCTGTACGATGTACAAACATGGAAAGAGAAGATTCTCTTATGCTTTGCTAGTTTCAAACTGTGTTACAATGAATGCAATAGGAAAAACAAGAGCATAGCTTTTAACGGGGCTATTTTCAAAATTATAAGGCTGATTTTCTTTATTATTTTTCATTTATTTGATAAGTACTTTTGAGGGCCTAACTGATACACAACGAATTTACCTCAGATGTCTGAAAGATTTTATTTCATGAATGAAATTTTAAACCAGGAAGGCTGTTTCTAGCTCATCCCTTCCACTTATGAGTGGGAAATATCTTGCAAGAGCAGCAATGTAGACCTTTAATTTCTCCAACTGGAGAAGAATGGAATTATAATAATGTGAGCTAGCTAAGAGGATTGAAAGGGAGAAGCTTTGGGAACTGCTTTATAGCATTAGTTTTTTTAAAGCTAAAATTTGTATGTTATAAACACATATAACTCTGTATGAAACATTTGCAATTTCTAAAATTAAGTTGATAATTCTGAGCTCCCATATGTTTCAGGAACTGATAATGAAACTTTCACTGCAAACTTCTTCACCTTTAAAAATAATTTTAATGTCCTTGTATGTGAATATTCTATAACTAAGTAATCTCTGTTATATAAGAGGGAAACAGTAGGGACATAATTCTGCCACCACAGCTAGCAGACATGTTATCATTACAAATTTTCTGCATTCTTGAAGAAGGTCATAACTATCCCTGAGAAGTGTTAGCCTCGTTGATTGTCCTACTGTAGCTGGTAAACAGAAAAACACAGAACCCTGGTGCTGAGTCCTTGTGGGGTGGCCCTTGCTGCTTATCCTTGGCTTCTAGAAATGGTTTCACAGCCATAAGGCTTCTCTTATATCTATAACAACTCTTACTATTTTAAGCTGAAGGGGCTGCTATTTGCAGTGCTTTGGCATTCGAAGGCAATTTTCAATGGACAATTTTTATTATTTATTTAATTATAAGTATGAAGCACAGTTAGCTTATGATGGTTCTTATTGATTCTTACTTATTTTTTCCCATGCTGCTTGGCAGTAGGCCATCCTATTTAGCCTTCAAATTTATGGCCTTTTTTTTTCCTGCTTGTTATTACAAGCATATGTGTATGCACATACATATTCCTAATAAAACTGTTTTATCCTGTATAACTTTAGTAGTATGCATGTTTTCAGGGATTAATATGTGGCAATACACAACCAATTGATGAGCACTTCCCTGGGGAGGACTGCCTCTGCTTCTCCCAGCTTCCTGCTTTTGCCTTTAGTTCTTTGTGTAGGCTTAAGGCATCATGGACTTTTCCCCTTCCACTTTGCTATGTCCTATTGATTCTTGACTCCCTACCAATAGTTTTCAGCTTTCCTAATGCTGCGACCCTTTAGTACAATTCTTCATGCTATGCTGACCCCCTACCATAAAATTATCTCTTTGCAACTTTATAACTGTAATTTTGCTACTGTCATGAAATGTAAATATTTGATATGTTACCCCACCCATAAGAATCATGAACCATAGAATGAGAACCTCTGTCCTATAGTATCCCAACATTGCATCATCAATCACAATTCCCATACCAAAGTAGAGGAAACTTGTAGAGCCCTGAGGTGAGAGCTATATTTTTTAACATGATTTCTAAGGCTTTGTTTTGTTCTAGTACTGGACAATGCTCTCACAGAGGAACTCATCAGGGTACATTAAAAAAAATTCTTGGCAAAGAAAAGTTGATGTGAAATATCTTAAAGCTAAATGTATATTGAGCCTATGATCAATAGACCATGTCACTTGCAGAATGTGGTGACTCGACTAGCTATAGTTTCCCTTTCAGAGCTCCAATTACCTTCTTTGCACTTATGTTTTTGTTTTCCTCAGAAGAAATGAGGTGAAATATTTGAAATTCTTATCATCACTTGATGAACAAATTTAATTCAGCAGTGTATCTGAAAACTATGAATTATAAGGTTGAAAAGAAATGCCCAGCAGAACACTTGTAGGGCTGTGTTTCCCTTCATCTAATGAATTCTCTTGATTGTACATGTAAGTGATTTGCAGGTAGAGAAAATATTTGTGTTTGAATTTGGGCTAATTGTCTCCATAGCTTTGCTGTTTTAAACTCTAAAAGACTACACTTAATTCATTCAATTCAGATTATTTCAGACATTGTCCCTGTAAGTAATAATAATTTTATTTGAATTGCAAATGACCACATAATCTCATTTTTAACTTTTAAGCCCAGGGACCCAAAGGATCTACTAAAATCTAAACAGATGTTCAACAAGAAGATTGTTTACAGATTTACTAAATCTAATATTTTGGATCACTAAACTTTTTTGGTAGTTATATTTTTTTCTTATAAGAATAAAAACCCATTTTTGTGTAGGGCTCATTTAAACAGCAATTGTGTGCACAGTTGCTCGTGAAACGCTGGAGTCCATACACTTTGAAGTCTCAAGGAAGCAGAACTGTATTCGAACTAAATAGCATAGGTTCACTGGCTGGTCTTTTTCTTTGCAAGACATTTTTTACTTTTATTTTATGTGTATGAGTGTTTTGCCTGGATGCCTATGTGTGTGCTATGTGTGCAGTGCCCAAGGAGATGGAAAAATGGTACCCACATCCCATGGAAATGGAGTAATAGTGTATTGTGAGTTGACACATGAGTACTAGAAGTGAAACCCTGATTGTCTGCAAATGCTTTTAACTTCTCAGCCATCACACCAGGGCCTATCTACTAGCTTTAAACCTAAACATAAAGCTGTTAAAACATATATCAGATAAGTGAAGTTTAGTCAGACTGAAGAAAGATGAAATAAGCCATGCTACCTAGTTGTCTCTGTTTATCCTTTGAGAGTATCTGCACCATTGGTCAATAAGGGAAGGAAGGGTGGTCTAGTAGACATGGCACTGGAGATTGGAAGGAATGTGTACATAAGGGTTTGGGATTTTGGTTTTGGTTTTCATTTTAAGAAGTCCACTTAAAAGATAGAAAGGCAGACAGAAATAATAATACATTGAAATGTCTATAACAAATGTGAAAGGAAACGGTGCAAAGAACATCAGAAAGTCAGAGATGAGATAGGAAATACCCAGCTGTATATGAAAGGGTGCAGTGTTATCATCAGATAAACTATTAAAAGCTAAAATACATATTTGGCATTCTTAAAATAAGTGTTACACACACACACACACATGCATGCACACCACATACATATGCACAGACACATGCACAACCACACATAAAGTCTCTCTCTCTTTATCTCTCTCTCTCTCTCTCTCTCTCTCTCTCTCTCTCACACACACACACACACACACACACACACCATACATATACACACATACATGGATGCACACACCATACACACAGACACAGACACATATCACATACATACACACACATATGCACATACTATATACACGCATGCACACAGGCATATACATGATTACACAATACCCATACTTGCATGTACATACCACATACAAACATACCACATAGGTCAAATAAAATCATAAGATAATCCTAAAGAATAGAGAACAAAAGGAAAAGAAACAAAAATTATATTGACTAAAGGTGGAAAGAATTATTGTTATAGATTCTAAACTGATCATGAGGACAATCTCATTACATGTAAATGGTCTAAACATCTCAATTAAAAGACAGATTATCAATATGTTAGAGCAAATAAGACAAATAAACAAGACTTTATTATTTGCTGCCTAGAAGGAGGTAGTAAGTTAATGCTACAAGTATTTTAAAGGTAACACTAATAAAAGGGAAACCACAAGGCCTAAAGTCTATTATTTGGTGTATAATTTTGAGTCTATAAAAAGAAGACTTGAAATTAATTAATTTTATAGACATTACAGCATTACTTAATAATGAGTATAATCTTGATTGGTCATGTAATTAGTTTCAACTACCTAATCCATGAAGGTTCAGTGTTACAATTAGAAGGTTGAAGTAACTTGTCTAAGCCTGAAGCTGAAAGTAACTAAAAGGAGGGGCAAAGAAGAAGAGGGAGGTCAAAACAGAAGGCAGAGGAGAGAGGAACGAAATAGACACAGAAGGAAAGTTACTACAAAATGTCTGTATCAAATAAAATATAAGTTCCTTCCTAAAAAGAAAACTCTAGGTACTCATGACTTTATTATAGATTGTTTCAAACATTAAAAATTAACAATGTCAATTCTTAAAAACCTTCCATAACTTTATTTCCCAATAGTAAGGTCAGATTTGGTCTGATAATCTTAACCAGGAAAAGTCAATAATAAACCTGTAATGAAATATTTCACATAAACAGAGGCATTTTAACATTTGAACATTTAGTGGTCACAGAAAGTTCTGAAAAAAAAATGAGCACAATGTTTGCAAAATAAAATAAACTAATGAAACTGAAATCGTTTGAAACATCAAAAATTTTCATTGCCTATCTATTATCTATGATAGAAAAGTCAAAAGGGAGTGGGAATGGACAAACTACATTGTGTAAAAAAATTGTAAATGTCATGGCCTAGTCCATTATTTTGCATAGTTAATATACAATGTATCTCATTTTCTTCTTATTCCTGTCCAGTCTCTCTCTGTCTTTTTTCCCTTTCTCTAAATATTTCATTATATCTTAAAACAAGGTGTCACAGATATTAGACTACTTTTAAAATCACATCTTTACTCATATTTGAAAGAGCC
Organism: Mus minutoides; assembly: GCA_902729485.2. Lineage (NCBI taxonomy): Eukaryota > Metazoa > Chordata > Mammalia > Rodentia > Muridae > Mus > Mus minutoides. The sequence continues at coordinate 38,706 of CACVCL010030543.1, forward strand.
AGAACTATTTGCTGATGTCTGTGTAAAATGAGGCTGCAAGGACTTGAAAGGAATTCATAGATATAGTGGAAGATGACATCCCTGACTCAGATTCCGATTGTCTGATAAGAGTCTAAACTTGGACACTACATTTCACATAAATTGTTATTGATCAGTATTTTAGCCTTTCAGATGGATAAACAGTATTACCGGATCTCTGTAATAGCCACAAATGTGCCTTTGTGACCCTTGATATAATTTCTTCACAGAAAGGCTCCTGTTGCTTCCAGCCAAGGCTGAGGATACGCAGTGAGATCAAATTCAGCCTCCTGAATGGCTTCATGGGTAGTCATTGGGAAATAGCTTATCTTTGCTGAAGAGCAGGGCGTTCTATGCCAGGAACTAAGTCATTTAAAAAGATTACTTTCTTAAAGTTGTTCTTCTAGCTCTGTGGGCCATATCAAATGTTACTGTGTTTGCACTGATTATTTATGGCAGCCATGGATATTCATGCAAACTGACATCGTTGCCCTTGTGTTCATTAACCTTGGAGACTTAACTAATACAATTCTTAAAAATAAATATCTGGTATTCAAGATCTCTCCATTGAGGTTAATGACAGACAACCACTTTAGTTAAGGAAGGGTATTTCTTGGTTCTGATCATATTAATGTGAAATACATTTTGAGTTGATAACTTAATCTGTTGCTAGTATATTTGGGCTTTTATTTTGTCACCAGAAGTAATTTAATCATTAATCAAATGTCACAGTGATGATGTTCATAGTTAAAAATATAAAGTTAAATGTCTTGTGAGATAGGATTGGTTAAGACATGCTTAGTCATAAGATGTAGTACAACATTCATTAAAATGTATTTTAAGCAGCAAGGAAAGATGGCTCAGCATTTAAGAGCACTGTCTGCCTTTCCAGAGGACCTAGATTTGATTTCCAGAACCCATATAGTGTCTCATAGCCATCTGTATTTATACAAATCTTAGGGATCATAAGCTGAACCTTGCCCTATGCAAGCAAGAACTTCATTTTCTAGTGGCCTATGGGGGTCTTGCTTGAGTTTGGAAGATTATTTTCAATGATGCCAAATACTAAGTCTGTTTATCCTATAGAGGAAAGTCTAGTAAAAATGAATGAATGTATGAATGAATTCCATTCCAAAGATGAATTATTCAGATGTGCTCAAAAAAAAAAAAAAAACCCCAAAACATGAAACAAATAAACAAGGAAATAAAAAAGAATTCTGCATTTGTTTCCCTTTTAAATTCTTCAGAGAACTGATAATTGTCAACAAGCATTTATAACAACTTGAGAATAAACTTTGTAATTCTGAAGCAAAATCCCCTTAAGAAGTACATCTCACTATGTGCAGTTTAATGCAGCAAATCTGCAAACAAGATCTTCCTTTGGTCTAGAACATTCTTCCCTTCAGTTCATGTCCTGTTCAAATTTAAGTTCTGGGATAAGACATCCTATTTCTGGGAACTACATCATAGTACTTTTAATGACCTCAGACCAAATCTATGAGAACACACACAAACACAGAGACACAGACACAGACACAGACACAGACACACAGACACAGACACAGACACAGACACACACACACACACACACACACACACACACACACACACACACACACACACGCCTCCTATCCTTCTAGGTAGAGGGCAGGTATTTGGTCTATCATTCTTGTTGGCATTATATGGTCCTCCCATATAGGTGTATGAAATGTGAACATTTTTCACAGCTGGGGATCTTATAGGCCCTAGTGAGGAACATGGTATTTTTGTTTTACTGGATGATTATGTTGTCAAGCTGCCTTCAAATATTTATGCTTGTACTGATAGATTAGTGCTACTTTCAACCTTGGTTAGAAAGGCTTTGTATTGCAACAGGCAGTGATTAGTATAGAGAATACTCAGAATAAGTAACTACTGATCTAAGAATGCTCAGACCTAAGTGGGACATCAAAATCACCCTCTTCCTCAAGGCATAAGGAACATTGCTAAAGAAGGCAGAAGGAATTAAATAGATACCAGAGGATAAAGAGACATGCTATGAAACGCGGTCTTCTTGACATGACATGGCTGCTGTGCTTGTGAACTCACAGCACATGTGGTTATCTACATAAAGCCTGCACAAGATCAAGCCTATCAACATTCCAGTATGGATGGGCGGGAGGCTCATAGGGCTCACATCCAGCTGCGGTACTACTGGGCATTAATAACTTCAAAGTGAGAGTGAGTTACTTTTCTTTAAGGATGGTCAGTTGCCCATGCTGGAGTAAATAACCCCATACCCATGCTCACGAAAGCAACCCTAGATAAACTCTGGAGGGTCATTTTTTTTTATTAATGTGCAAGTATGAGGGAAACTTACTTAGTAGGGAAAAGGAGGGGGACCAGTGAGTGTGAGGGGCATATGAAAAGGGAATGGATAAAGAATATGATCAAAGCGCACTGGGTATACATGAATCTGTCAACCTAAAAGAGGAAGGAAAGTAATAAAAATATACATAGGAAATGTAGGATATGATGTTGATGCTTTTAAACTATCACCCAACTTTCAAGAAAAGAATGTAATCATTCCCCTAATATGAAGAATGGAAAATATCAAGTGACTTGGAGTTAAGATTCTGCCACCTGTGTCTTGTGTTAGCAGTGAATGTCATCTGTCAGGAGTTTTACAACAATTTATACTAGATTTTCTCTTTTAAAAGTGAAGCCAATAGAAATATTTTCCTCGCTACTTTTACACATTAGGGAAGAATCAAAGAATGCATAAGAAAGTGTTTTAGTGTAATGAGAAAGAAAGAAAGAAAGAAAGAAAGAAAGAAAGAAAGAAAGAAAGAAAGAAAGAAAGAAAGAAAGAAAGAAAGGGAGAGAGAGAGGGAGGGAGAGAGGGAGGAAGGAAGGAAGGAAGGAAGGAAGGAAGGAAGGAAGGAAGGAAGGAAGGAAGGAAGGAAAAAAAGAGAGAAACCAAAAAGGAGGACCTGGCTGCTCCTAGGTACAGCAGAGGAGCAGGTTTATTGTAGCTATAAGGGAAAGCATAGCCAGAGGCAGAGACAACTGGAAGAGTCCATAGTGAGCATGCTCCTGAACTAGGCTAGGAAGACAAGGAGGCCAGGAAAGTAAAGGGTGAAAAGCATCTATGTAGCCAAAAATGGCTGGATTACATAGGGTAGAACTTCAGGGGAAGAGCAGCCTAGGCCCTTGGCTGGAGAGTTCACAATAGTGGACAGGTTATGGCAGCAGTACTATATAACAGGTAGGGACTGAGGGATGCTGGATCCACTTTGATATGTTAAATAGACATCTCAGTTAGGCATTTGTCCCAGATTGGAGACCCAACAATTTTTAGGTTAAAAAAAAAAGTGCTACATGGAAATCAGTAATTTTAGTGACCATATTTTCAGAGGAAATTTCTCCAGCCACATTTGATGGCAGTAGTGTTGGCGTTGGTGTTGATATTGATGATGGTTCAATTGGTTCACATATCTAAAGGTTTATCAACATCTCTAAGCAGGCTACACTAAGTGCATGGAGACCCTAATTAAAAAAATCTTACTTTGGATAAACACATTGTGATATGTTCTGAAACCACAGTTCCACATGAGGTTTAGCCACTCCCCTTAAGACATTCTAGAGACACTGACAGCTCAGAGTTTATGATTATAGCTCCAAGTACACAGTGAATAAAACTCACCACAAACACTTGGGCATTAAATTACCAGACCTGCTAGAAAGATGTTTTTAAGGACGTCCCACTTTCCATTGGATATCATTGAGCTTTGGGATCCTGAAAATGGCAATTATAATTTGTCAGAAGGATAAGTCCCAATATCAGTGGGATAAAAATCATTTTCGAGTATATTTTAAAGGGTTATTTATTTTAAAAATCCATTCAAAAAAATAGTGGCATTTGACTAATTAAAACCTGGGTTTCCCCAGAAGAAGAAGTTTCAACACTGTCACCTCTAATGATTGTCAAGCACTCTCCTTAAATAAGGTGTGTTAGGCTTCTTGATTTGCATGCATTCTTCTGGTTTCTGTCACCTGAGAGTTTGTCTTGCAGTAGGAGTGTGCATCTGCTCTGACAGGACCCATCTGCTCTGGGGATAGCAAAGTGCCCCAAGCCTAGTTGGCAAAACTCAGTGTTAAATCTTTGTTTTATAATGTGATAGAATTTAAATTATTTATAGTGGCTATGTCTCATTGATTATCAGAGAGGGTTTTTTTTTTCACAAGGATTTCCTGTCACCATTTTCCAGATTATGAATAGATGCAAAGCAAGATGACATTTACTTCTTATTAACATGACCCTTCTGATTTTTGTGATCCTAATTAGTTGGACTGTGGCCCCTTCATTATTTATTTATTTATTCACCTTCATTTCCCACTTCATTTTAGAAAGGGTTTGTGGTGTTGTCATTTCGTTAAGAAAAGTGCAAGAGCAACCACATGAGAAACGTCAAGTCTTCAGCAATTGGTGACCTTGAAAGAATCACCATGGAAGTCCAAAGAACTAAACTCAACCATGTCACACTGCTATTCTATAAGACAGGAACTGGGTCAAAGATTAGAGCATGGGTGCCACCTGTGTTGCGACTGCTGGTCCATATGCCACTCTTTTGATGCCATTCATGGGTATTCATATGCTCTGTATCAATTTACTTAATATATATATTCATTTGGAGCCTACTGTGTGATAGTCATTCTTCTTAATACTAAGAGAAGTTGACAAAAATCAGGGATGGTGACTTTCTGCATAATTTACATATTAATGGGATGAATCAAATAGTAAGTGTGCCAAAAATATTTCCAGGGCCTCTGGGAGGGAAATGTAAAGTAGCAGCCCTGAACAAAGGAAACCAGCAGAGAAGGAGAGAGAGAGGAAGAAAGAATGCAATATAAGCATCAAGTTGTTCTATCTGTGTTTGATGTTAAGTAGTTTTCAAATTAGCAAGCAAGGTTATGATATTATGTAAATAATAGACACTATGGTTCTAGCCTTATAGGTTCAGAGCCAACCAGCTTCTTCTATTCTGTAAAATGATGACGAATCTCAATGGTGATACTAACTCCTACTATATGTAACTTTTTAATTTTGTTTGATAATTTCTATGAAGATAAATGGTGCCATATAATGTTTATTAAATTTGTATGGTATTACTTGATTTTCATAGACTATGAGGCAAATTTAACAAGTTACTTTGTAAAAGTATAGAGTGCCAGGATACTGTTCACATATTTTAGGTGCACAACTGTATACACTTTTATGAGGTAGATGCACCTATGGAAGTCTGTTCTATAGACAAAAGATTATTGGTTCCTCCAAAGCACATTGGTACCAGCTGCATTCATTATCTCCTTTCTAAGGCATTCTCTGTTCTCATGAAACTACCTTACTATCTAAAGAACACTTGTAAAGTGAACCTCCCAGGAGTGTGCAGTAGTTCGTGTGAGTTTCTTTTAACAGTGTCATGTTATGAGTTTCCTCTATAACTTTTGGATGAGGCAGAAGTTTGAGATAGCTCATTGATGCACAACGTTCCAAGTGTTCAAATCATGATGCCTTTGTCTTTTCTATTGTTACCGGGTATTTGGATTGTTTGCAGGTTGAGTGTAAAATGAATATAGAATTATATGTGATCTGTTTCAGGTATTGTGCACGTGTTTCCTTCCGGAGGTGAATATTCTGCACTGGACTTGCTTCATCATTAATCATACATATATCCAGTTTCACTTGATGTTGACAAAAACACTTCTGCCACCTGAGACAGAAGACTTTTACCAGACAGAGACTGGTCTAAGATAATCAGTTCTAGAGGATGCTAGAGGATGCTATGGCTATGCCTAACACAAAACTTCAGGTCACTCCAAGTCAACTGGGAAGGAAACCAGAAACTAGAAAGAAAAAAACTATTTTATTTCCTGAACTTTTTTTGAGATAATTTTGCCATGCAGTTATACATGTGTTTGGACCAGGCCGTAGTAAAAGTAAAGACAAAGTTGAAAGGTAGCAAAGTGCTTTGAAACATACTCTAAACCTCACAGAGCACTCTTCTCTGTCTGGTGCTAGGAAACAAGGATGTGCAGATGAGTTTTGGTGGAGTAGAATAACCACAAACTTCATCCAGGGTTTTGAAAAATCTCTCCCTCTCTCCCTCCCTCCACCCCCTGTCATATGCATGTATGCATGTATACATACACATAATGTGAAATGTGTGTTATATGTGTATTTATGCATATGTTGTGCATACATACACATAAATATGAATGTATGTGTACATATTTCTTCAAACTCATTTCTTTAAAAAGAGGCAAAAGCATCATAATACAAATATTTCCCATGGAACCCCAAATATTCTATATTCTATCCCTTGCCTCAAAAATAATAATATGACTACCTGGTAAATACTTAGATATTTGGCCTTATTTATTTGTGCATCTGAGTCACTCTCATTTTTAAATCTTGCAATTAAATATACTTTCTTTACGTAAACTTAATGTTAGACAGTAATGAATAGAAAGTATAAAGAGAAAATTGTTATTGCACATTTAAAGATTTAAAGAGAAAAGGAATCAGAAATGCTTTAATAATGGAAAAATATGAAGATTATTTTTATCTGCCTCTCTACCCTCAAAATTAGGCTACTTACAAAGTTCTTCTGAATTGTCCTATTGCAACTACTCATCTATAGAAGATTCACTGAGGCTGCAAAGTTAGCAGTTTTGTGAATTTTAATATGACTTTTGTTCTCTTTCTATTTCTGATAATTCACATATCTAGGATCTCTGCAGTAATTGTTACTTTTTAATTCATCTTTCATTACCTATTCAGTAAAGACTTATAAGTATAATGGATTATCCATGTAAGGATGCACTGATGCCATAGAGTTTCCTGTGCTCATGTCAGAGGGCCTTCACACAGAGCAAGAAAGTGGTGGAGAGGGAAGAGGATATCAAATTCCAGATGCTAAAAGATACATTGATTCGTTCCTGTAATAATCCCAGCTGGACTAGGAGTTGCAATTTGATTTCACAACTTGACTAAACTTGCAGTAATGTGCAGTCATTTTCTGAGTCCCACATGCCTTCTGCAAAGACCAAATCAGTGCATGCATCAAATGTGGATACAGTAGACTCAGGATCTTTAGAATCTGGGAAGATGATATCTGATTGCTCTTTATTATGGTGGTTGGTAGCAGCAACGCCACAAGCTTTTATGTGATCCTTTTCACTCTATTTCCCATGCAGCTATTTAAGTGTTGCTTCATGCCTCTCTCAGGATGACAGTGAAGACGTGATAGACCGGAGCAGATGTACTAAAGGCCAGATTGATGCCCCATGTCAACTGGATGAACTGGTAGATCAGTGATAACTTCATGAGGTGCCCCAGTGCCTTATACCCAGAGCTGGCTCAGAGTATAAAGAGAAGTACATAACTACTGCTTTACTGTGTCTTCCAAATGATATTTTTTCTTTTCAAATTATCTTAAATACTTAGTACTTAGTATTCAGTTGAGATCTACAATCTATCTGGGATGTATTCCTATATCTGGCTTAAGATAATGCTTTTTATGTATTGACATTTTCTTGGTTCCACTTGCTATTAAAAAGAATAAAAACTCTTTCTCCCACCAAATTGCTTCGGCATCCAAGTAATAAGACAAGTATCTACAGTGTTTACATGTGAACTATTTTATATACCATGGTGGCATGGAATTTGTTTATCACTCTTTAATAAATCTTGAAGTCTAGTAATAAAAGCATAACAAAATTATTGTCACTGTCTTTTGGCCCTTAGCCTTTTCATGTAGATATTAGAATTATTTTGCCAATTACCACAAATTCACTGTTCAAATTTTGACAAGGGTTCATCAGATCTACAGGTCAATCTATTGAGAACTGACATTTTCAAAACCACACCTCTGTGATCCATGAATGTAGTGTGTCCTTCTGTTTAACTTCTCCCAATATTATTTTCTAGAAATTAGAAGACATATACATGTTATTGGTTAGATTGCTATTAGGTGTGTCGTACTTTTTATTCTATAAAAGTGAACGGACCAGATGGGTTTAGTGCAGAGTTCTATCAGACCTTCAAAGAAGACCTAGTTCCAGTTCTTCTCAAACTATTCAACAAAATAGAATCTGAAGGCTCACTACCCAATTCATTCTATGAAGCCACAATTACTCTGATACCTAAACCACATAAAGACACAACAAAGATAGAGAACTTCAGACCAATTTCCCTTATGAATATCGACGCAAAAATACTCAACAAAATTCTCGCCAACCGAATCCAAGAACACATCAAAACGATCATCCATCATGACCAAGTGGGCTTCATCCC
>CACVCL010030544.1:0-46954 GCA_902729485.2 Mus minutoides
GAAGATGGCCTAGTTGGCCATCATTGGGAGGAGAGGCCCCTTGGTCATACAGACTCTATATGCCCCAGAACAGGGGAATGCCAGGGCCATTATGTGGGAGGGGGTGGGTAGGGGAGCAGGGCGGGGACGCGGGAGGGTAAGGGAAAATTTCTGGATAACATGTGAAATGTAAATGAAGAAAATATCTAATAAAGAGAGAGGAAAAAAAAGAGATGCCACTTACATAAGTAGACAGTCTTAAAGATCTCTTTAAAGGGCTAAGGGTGCTCTACATACAACAAGCATGATGCAAAGAGTGGTATTTCCAAGAAAAAAAAATTTTAGAAAAAGTGTTTGTGTGTGTGTGTGTGTGTGTGTGTGTGTGTGTATGCGCACACACACGTGTGCAGGTATATGCATGTGACTGGAGGTACCTACAGAGTCCAGAGGTGAACAGTCTTCCAGGACCTAGAGTTAAAGAGACTTGTGAGCTTCCTAACAAAGATGCTGGAAACAGACCTTGGGTCATCTGTAAGAGCAGTGCATACTCTTAAATGTTGAGCTATCTCTCTAGCTTTAAAGAAATCTGTTGGTTGATTTGTTGAGTCTTTGAGGCAGGGTCTCAATACATAATGTTGGCTGATCTAGAACTCTCTATATATGCCAGGCTGACCTCCGACTCAGAATTCCACATGCCTCTGCCTACTGAGTGCTATGCTTAAAGTGTGTACCACCATGCCTGGCTTAACAATGGTTTTTGATGTTTATATTTTTTTCATTAAATTAACATTTATTTCTGGTCATGTAAGAAACTTAGAAGTTTCATTCCTTTATAAAATTTATATTTAGTTTCCAGTAACTATAGGAAAACATGTATGTTCACTCACTGTGTAAAGATCTCCGAACTTCTACAATATCAACTAACTGGCATTGTTTCTGCTATGCCTTGTTACACAAGCCATTTTGGTTTAAGACTTGAGACAACACTATATATAGATAGTGACACTTTTCTTTACTTGCTTTATCTTTTACTATGTTTTATCTTTCCCTTTCTGTGATGGTTCAGCATATCTCTTACAAACAAATGTCAAGAATGGAGCATCACAGATGCTGGATGAAAGAACAGAGACTGAAGTCACAGCCTTGAAGAATTCCATGGGTCTATGAAACACTTGATTTTGTTTTCAGGGCAGAAAATCACAGTGAGGTCAAATTATCACCCAGGGGTACAACCATATGTATTTATATGTCATATATTTTTATTATTTCATAACTGCTATGAAAATAGTTATTTTGTATAGAACATGCAATCAGTGAGTAACTGAATTATAGAACATGAGCTGTGAACTCTAATATTTTATGATAGACAGTACAAGGTTATAATTAATTTTGAGGAAAAACCATAGCAGGTTGTGTATGGTAGTACATGCTTGCAATGACAGTCTTTCAGAGGTTAAAGCAGGATTAGCAGGGAGTTCAGTGTCATCCACAGCTACCTTGACACTGAAGGACTGTCTTCAAGACACCCACTTATTTAAGCACTTACTTGTTTGCTCTTTCTCCTGATTTTAAGCATCACTTTGCTGATCAGTTATTGTAGAGAAATGAAGAATGTGTTAATGTTCAAGAAATAGGATCCTAAAAAGTAGTAATATGTACCAAATTAAATCAATTCATATTTGAAATAACTTTGATCCAAATCTAATTGCATTATTTCTTCTACATAATGTATATATTATGTAATTACACATTAATGTAAACAAATGTAGTGTGAATATGCAAAACTTGCAATCACTACACATTTAAATCATCTTCAAGCAGTGGTGTGGTAAGGAGCCTGCAAATAGAGCCCTTTCACTGTAGCTACACAATATATAAATGAGCTTTTAAACTGTAATGTAAAGCTTTAGTGAGTTAAACTATTTCTTCTAATGCTTTCAATGTACACTTTAAAAAGAAAAGGCAAAAATACTGGTCGGTTTTCATTTCTTCCTTTTGATGCAAATTAATCAAGATATTCCTCTATGGATACATTAGAGTAAGAATGTGAAGAGTTAAACATTAATAAAAGAAGACAAAAGACTGCCAATAAGAATGGAAGAAATGATAGAAAATCTGTCATCTTGTGAAGAGTGGAAAATCAAACTAGATGTGAAAAATAAATGTTGATGCGAAAGTAATGAACAGTGAAGCATAACCATGCAATGTTTAATGCCTGCAGCCGCACAGTGCGCCCTGCAATAGACTCCTATAATAGGGAATTATTGTAAGGATTGAGTTCTCTCCAGTGTTTAAGCTCCGGCCAAAGAATGGGTTTTAGAAGATTTGTGAACTCAGTGCACTGATATTTTTGCTCATTACTCAACCCCTAGCTTATGGTGTTTGCTTGTTTGTCATTGAAAAATTGGACACTAGATCTAAGTAATCATATATATACATATATATGTATACACACACACACACACACACACACACACACACACACACATTAAAAACTTGTACACACATTGCACACAAACGCATGTCTCTTTGTACCCAGAATAGCATACTAGATCTATAAATAAGCACTAATAAACAGAACAAAAGTTCTCAAGGATGATAAACAATGACTTCTGCTACCTATCCCTCCATGGTCAGAAATTATGTGAGATCCTTTTGTACACAATGATCCTATACCACCAGATTCTACTTCCTTTTCCAAAGTCTGGACAAGTGAACTTCTTTGACTTGCTCATCTACATCTTATCTACAACATGTCAAATCTATCCAAGGTTTCACATCCACTAATCTTGCCTCCCCTAACTGCACCATAAACTCTAAGTTTGACTAAGATAAACCCTAACCATCTTCAAACTCATAGGCTTTTCAAGCACCACATGTAAACTTTGAGCTATCTATATCTAACCCCACACTTCAGGCTATTTTTAACTTTTAGGACCTACATCTCTTTTCTGCCATATCCTGTGGTGTCCACATTAGATATAGAAGTAACAAAACAAGCCCACACACTCAGGTTTCATTGTAAGAATACCAACAAAATGAAAGATTAAGTCAGTGTCTTCTTTCCAAAATTCACCAGCCGTGTACAAATGTTTTCCAGTGAGAGTTATCTAGATGAACCCTACAACTCAAAATTTAAAAGAACAATCATAAAGTTCATAAAAAAATCAAGAAGACACTAAGAAACAGGGCAATAAAATTGCAGAGAGGAGAAAGAGGTAAATGAATATAAATACCTAAGTAGTACCCAAGGAAAACCAAAGATAGGTTGATAGAAATGATGAAGACCATCTAGGAAGAGGATTCAGTAAAGATGATAGGAACATTGAAGAGGACTCAAGCTGAAATAAAGACAAAATTGAAAAACCCAATAATTCAACTAAGATACTCAAAGGGATATCTTAAAAGCAGAATGAATCAAGCAGCAGATAGAATATCAGGATTCAAAGGTGAAGTCAAGAACTAGAACAAACAAGTAGCATATATAAAACTCAAAAAACACAGAAATGAAACATTCAGAAAATGTGGCCAACCATGAAAAAGAGCAAATGTTTAAATTATAGGCATAGATGAGGTAGAAGAATTCCATGTTGATTAATAAATTAGATACTCAATGAGACAATAGAAAAAAAAAATCATCAAACTAGGGAATGATATACCCACAAGGAAACAACCAGAACACAGAACACCAAATAGATAGGTTTAAAAGAGAAAGTTCCCTTGGAATATTATAGTTAAAATATTAAGTATACACAATAAAAATGCAAGTTATATATAAAGAAAAACTAATCAGAATAACAACTGATTTCTCAGTGGAGATCTTGAAAGCCAGAAGTTCCTGGAATTTAGTATTCTATTCTCTGACAGACTACAACACACTACCATGTGTTTAACAAAAACCAATGTGTTTAACAAAATTATCTGCAAAAATTGAAGAAAAAAATTCTATGACATTATTAGCCTAAAAATATTTACATCCAATAAATGAAACCTAAAGAAAATACAAAAGGCATTATGTTGGGCTGAGGAAAGGAATGAGCATAGCTGAAGGAATATGACACAGCCATAGTTATCAAAATACAGAACACCACTGGAACACACAGACAACATCAAAAACACAACAACACAACCACTGAAAAAAAAAACATTTCAGTAATAATTTTAGTTATCAGTGGACTCAACTCTCTAGCCAAAATTCACAGGCTGAATCAGTAGATCAAAAAAAAAAAAAAAAAGTAATCTGTTATCTAAAAGAAGCACATCTTACTTTAATTGGTGGTTTAGTCCCAGTGAGCTCTGTGGGACTCATGGCTCTAGCTGCAAATGTAGAAGAGGATGGTCTAGTTGGTCATCAATGGGAGGAGAGGTCCTTGGTCCTGTGAAGGTTCTTTGCCCCCGTATAGAGGAATGCCAGGACCAGGAAGTGGGAGTGGGTGGGTTGGAGAGTAGGAGGAGGAGGTAGGAGGTAGGGGATTTTAGGAGGGGAAACTAGGAAAGGGGATAACATTTGAAATGTGAATAAAGAATACACCTAATTAAAGAAAGAAAGAATGAAAGAGAGGGAAAGAGAAAGAGAGAGGGGAAAGGGAAAAAGAGGAAAGGGAGAGTGTCTATGCCTGTCTGATATTTAATTGTCTGCTAACTTGACCCAGAAGCAGTAAATACATCTAATTGCATAAAAAAAAGAAACACATTTTACTTTTAAAGATAACTGCCCTCTAACAGTAAAAGAATGGACATAAATACTTCAATATATGGGACGAGGAAGCAATGAAGGTTCACTAACCTAATATCTGGCAAAATAGAGTTCAAACTAAAAACTAATCAAAAGAAATAATGATGGATACTTCATTCCAATGCAAGATATAATTAACCAAGAAGACATTACTCTCCTAAACATATATGCACTAAACCTTGGGGCATCCAATTTTATATAAAAAAAAATCTACTGCTATATTTAAAGACCCATATTGACATTAATAAACTAACAGTAAATTATTTCAATATAACTTTTTCCATTTGACAAGTCATCTGCACAGAAAAATGGAGTCTTCAGAATTAGTTGAGGTCATTTCTCAACAGACTTAACAGATAGCTACAGAATATTTCACCAACAATAAAGAATACCTATTCTACTTAACAGCTCCTAGAATCTTTTCTAACATAGACCAGTTTCTGGGACATAAAACAAATCTTTACAAATTCAAAAATAGGGAGCTCACTTCTTATATCTGATCTGACCAAAGTTCAATAAAACTGAAAAGGATATCAAATGAAACTCTAGTGAATGCACAAACTCAAGGAGATCAGATAACATAGTACTGAATGCTGAAGAGGTCAAAGAAGAAATAAAAAATAAAATAAAATAAAATAAAATAAAATAAAATAAAATTTCCTGAAACTAAATAAAAATGAAAACATAACACAACAAAATGTCAGGAACACACTGAAAAGAGCCCTATGAAAGAAAGTTACACTTCTAAATAACTACACACACAATAAAAAAAAAGAAAAAAAGAAAGAATACAAATATGTAGCTTAATAACACAACACAAATATTTGGAAAAGGAATAACAAACCAAACGCAAACCTAGTCAGTGAAATAATAGTAAAATTTAGAACAGAAATGACTGAAATGGAAACAAAAACACCAATAGGAACAATCAATGAATGTAGAGCAGTTTCTTTAAGAAGATGAAAAAGAGTCAAACACTTGGTGAAATTAATTAAGATTAAGGGAGAGATAAATTAATAATATCGGGAGTCAAAAAAGGAGCATTACAATAAACACTATAGAAATTTAGCGTAGTTCAACATTTAAAAGCCTGTATTCCATTAAGCTAGAAAATTAAATAACGAGAGAGAGAGAGAGAGAGAGAGAGAGAGAGAGAGAGAGAGAGAGAGGAAAAGGTTTTCTACACTCAGCCAAACCACAAATACTAAACCAAGAAGAAGGTCAACAACCTAACCAGACTCAGAGCAAATGAGGAAAGTGAAATAGTAATTAGAATCCTACCAGGAAAGAAAAGTCTAGGGCTAGATGAATTCATAGTAGAGTGCTACTAAACATTAAAATAAGATCTGTAGCCAACTTCCTTAAACTGCTCAAACAAAGAAAAGAAAGAAAAGGAAAAAAAGAGAAAAGAAACATTTCCATACTCCTTATATGAAGCCAGATAAAGACAAAACAACAGCAAAAGGAAACTATAGGCCAATCTCTCTGGTAAGCAAAAATAGTCAATAAAATAATTGCAAACAAAATATAGCAATAAAAATGATTAAACACTATGGCCAAGTTGGTTTATTCCTATAATTTATGGATGGATCAACAAATACAAGACATTAATAAAATAAACCAAATAAGCAGACTGAAAGCCAAAAATTACATGATCATCTAATAGCTGCATAAAATGCCTTTGGGAAAAATCCAACATATCTTTGTGGTAAGAGTCCTGAACAGAAAGTTGTCAAAATAAGAAAAAAAAAATGGCGAAGAAATATTCCAGAAAGTGGTCAGTGTACTTAGCAATTAGGTAAACAAAAGCCAAAACAATTTTGAGATTTCATCTTATCCCAGTGAGAAAGGTAATGATCAAAACAAAACTTAAATGATGTAGGGAATTGGGAGGAAAGGGGAGCCCCTATTTTCAAGGTTGATGGAATTGCAAACCGGTAACATCACTCTGGACATTAGTGTAGAAAATACTCAAAAAACTAAAAATAAATCTATCATATCACCTAATTTACCTCCTTGGCCTATACTCAAAGCATTCAACATCCAATTTAGGAGATTTTTCTCAGCCATGTCCATTGCTCCTTTATTCACAATAGCTAAGAAATGAAAACATCCTAAACATTGTTCAGCTGAAAAATAGATAATGAAAATGTACATATGCACTACAGAATGATTTCCATCTATAGAGAAAAACAAGTTCATGAATTCCACAGGTAAATGGATGAAACAAACCCAGACCTAGAAAGATTTGCATTACATGCTATCTCTCATTAAAGGCTCCTCACTCCAGATCTTCACATGTAACTAGAAAATATGGAGAAACCTAGAAAGTAAAAGTGAACCATTCCCAGATCAATCAAGAGGAGAAAAGAGAAGTGCATGTGAAATGATGGAGACGGAGGGAAGTATAGAAGGTCAGAGAAGGGTAAAATAACAATAAAGGTGTCTGAAAAACTCACAAGGAGTCCTACTCTTAACTAGTTATTTAAAAAGAAATAATCCTACAATACCTGTAATTCTGTGCATAAATTTACATAAACAAACCTTTCTTATTTGTGATGAAAAAGTTTCCTCCACCAGCCAAATTCAAAGAATAAAAACCAATATACCAGATATGAGAGACCTACTTTTTAATTGTTGGTCATGTCTGGCCAATATATCTCAAAGCATTACAGACTGTCGCTCTTGCTCGCCTCCAAGAGGTGTAAGGAAAATTCCTATTGCTGAAGAAAACATGGGCTTCAGAAACAGGGCCCAGAGGATCCTGAACAGGATGTGCCCTGAATGAGTTACCTGAAGGTGCCATGCAAGCTTCTAAAGGAGGGAAGCAAGTAGCAGTCCTATCCAGCCATGACGCCTCTGAGCCACAACAACGACCACTGTGGCAGTATAACTGTAAGGGGTGCCTTAGTGGCACACATACCTAGGTGCTGATTAGGTCTAACTAGGCCTAAGTTTTACTCAACAAGAGGGAAAAACATGCCTGCTACTGGAAACCTTGCTAACTATTGAGTTAATGGAGTTATGGGTCTTGGAAGAGAATCCATAATCGCTACTTTCCTAAACCAGATTTATCCCTAATGATAAACTATAAATGTTGGTCTTTATACTCACAGCTGAATGTAGTCCTCATTCTTATTCAAAGAAAATTATCTTTGAATATCAACAGATGGGGACCATTACAGAAAACTGTAACTAATCAAAATGCAGAATTGTGGAGCTCAGTCTCAATAGATGCATGCTCAAAACAATACCCACACTTCAGGCTCAAGGAACATTGGCATTGAGGAGGGCTAAAAGGATGTAAGAGTCAGAAAAATAGGAAGGTTACTATAAGACTGTGTTTTCCAGCATTGTCAGAAATTATAAAGTCTCACTAACATGGCTGCCTAAATATGAGCTGGACAAGAGGGGCCTCAGCAGGTATAAGCTCATGAGGGCTTCAGTCTCATACAAAGACTTACTGGCAACTGAGGAATTCTGAGAGTGGAGGAAATGTCTTCCTTAGAAAAAAAGCACATCAATTGGTTATTCAGTACATACATATGTGTAACATTATACTGAACCAGCAGGATATATTTAAGGATATGTGTGTATATACATATACAAATGTAACAGCAATTAACAAAAGAGATGTCATAAATTTGAAAAGCAACAGGGAGAGGCTTATGGTAAGTCGTGGAGAGAGGAAACAGAAGGGAAAAATCTGTATTATAATCTGAAAAATAAAATAAAATAAATGTTTAGCATGATGAAAATATTCTCATTCTTGCCCCATTTTTGGAGTTGTGTGTTTAGTTAAAAATGCTCACAAAATCCCAAGAAGCTTAAGATATCCTATCATTTGGTAATGTATTCTGGAAAAAAGACAACACATTTTGGCAGAATTTATATATAACATGTTGTCCCCAGAGAAAGAGTTGAGACAAAAGGTCTTGTCATAAAGAGACCTTTGGTGCATATTTGACAATTGTGGCTATGAGAATTAAAGCATTTATGATAAGATTAGGTAAGGTAGTTTCTTTCCATGTGTTGTGCACATATCAGAAATGCTTCATGACCCTGAGTGATTGGCCAGGAGTGTTTCTGGTCTGGGTGCTGTGTAACTTTCTGTACCACCTGAAGTCAAACTTTGACTGGGAGGTGGGCAGTGAGTTGGATATAAGGGGAATAAGTAAAATAAAATAACATTAAATTAAAAAGAAAAAACCCCAATAGTGTGCAGCCAAGATATTTTAAGTGAAGAGATACTTAAAGAAAATTAACATCAAGTTTCTCTCTTTGAAGTAGTTTAAATTAGGTGGCCTATGCAAACACACAGAACCAATCCCAGGTTCCATTCTGAAGAATCACAGGGCACTTTGATGAAGGAAGAAAAACAAAAACAAAAACAAAAACAAAACACTTAACTCATTCTCCATCTGCCTTTTTTTCCAGCCTATTACCCAACGACAGAATGAAACTGAAAATTATATGTTTGATATTACTCAATTTCTACTGTATGTGCACATCTCGAACCTTGTCCTGAGACGGATGAATTTCAGAGCTAGCTGTATATGCTTTCCTTTAGCACTGCAGTATATAGAATACATTTGGGGAGCATCCCGTAGGGCTGCTTTCCCTAAATTGACTCCAATGATTGCACTGACCATTCCTAGACAAAGTTTCTGTGTTCAAGTTCTATTTTCACATTTGTTTTATAATCTTGATCCTGCTAAACACACAAGTCAAATCACACCACTCATTAAACTTCTCACATTTTACTGTCTCATTGATCACCTGGTCAGGTCCCCAAAGTAACCTCACAGGCTGTAAGAAGTATCTCCGATGCAGCCCTATCAGTCCACATTCTTCAGCTCTTCAAGGGTGCTTGTGTGGCACATCTCAGAACCCTAGCCTTTGCTGTATGCTGGCCCAGTCACATACTTTCCCTGATAAGTGCTGCTTACTTGCTCTTCTCCTTTTAGTCCTTAACATGCATATATCTCTGAATTCTTTGCTAGAAATACTGGGACCTCTATTCTCCCTCATCCCAAGGCCCAGCTCTGTTCTATATTTCACTAGCATACTTATCATTAAGTAAATACATATTTATTTGTGTGCACATACATGCGTATGTTCTGAATAGATTATATTCCCAGTTGCTGCCAGCAGTGTTTGTCACTTGATAAAAACTAAACATTTGTTTATAGTTGTTTTTTCCTTAGATCATACTACCACAGAAATCAAGGAAAAGACAAATAGTTTTACTCCAGATAATATCTGATTGGAAATCAACCACATTCAAAGAAGTTCAAACTGTGATATTATCATAGTTGAATAATTTGTATATTTTAATACTAGGTTTTTGGTAAATCTCTTAAGTGAGAAGACTTCTGACTGATAAATAATCTATGCCTCTCATCCTAAAAATTAACCAGATAATAAAAATCCTGCTCCTTTATTAAGCCATAATATTTGAAACACACACTTCAAAAACATGATGTAAATCAAGTAGCCAGGAGAATATAGAATCATAAACTAAGATTTATTAAGCCAAAGAGACCAGAATCATGAAGCTATTAAGACATTTTCTTGGGGAAATTTATTGAATATTACATTCCCCAGGTTTTTTTTTTCTTAGAAAATACATTCAAATCACTACAGTGGTATTTCATTGAACCTTGACGATATGATAATTCAAAAGTCTAAGAAAATACAAAATGGCATAACTACTGGACCAGTGTAAGAAACTACTTTATATATATATTCACATATAGTTTGTTAAGGCTGAGCAATAGCAATCATTTTTAAATGGAACAATGGCTTCAGCATTAAATGGCCAAGGGAGAGTGCATGCAGCAGGACAACGTGGGAAGATAGCCTCCGCACTTGCACTGGGGACCCTGCTTAATTCTGTGAGGATACCATCCTCAAGACACACATTCTTGATCAGCTTTTATTCTTTTCTATATCGAAACTGGAAACCAATAGGTCCAAGTATTCTATCACAGCCACTTCCAATTCCAACTTTCTTTCTTGGTTCCCCACAACCAACACTTCTCGCCTGTGTTTTTCCATCTCCTTCAGTTTTCACTAGCACTTCTTCAACCCATCTCTTGCTGTCATCTACCCCATTCTTTACATACTTAAAAACATGCCATCCAGTGCACTATTCCAACTATGCAGTTTAACTAAACATGTCCTTCAAATTTTCAATTTTTTTTCTAGTTATATCTACTTCATTCACTTCACCTACACCATAGACTTCACAAATAACCTACCAGAATTTTGCATTTCAGTATGTCTTCATGTGTTCTAAACATATAAATGCAATGCCGCAAATCTAAAACTAAAACGCTGTCATTCTTCTCTTGTCTTCTTTCTTCCTTCCTTCCTTCCTTCCTTTCTTTCTTTCTTTCTTTCTTTCTTTCTTTCTTTCTTTCTTTCTTTCTTTCTCTCTCTCTCTCTTTCTTTCTCTCTCTCTCTATCCATTTCTCCCTCCCTCCCTTCCTCCCTCCCTCCCTTCCTCCCTTCATTCTTTTCTCCCTTCTTTCCTTTTTCTCTTACTTCCTTTTTCTTCTTTTTTCATTTTTTTCTTTCCCTCTTCTTTCTTTCTTACAATTTAGTACTGGTTGTCCTGGAGCTCACAATTTAAACCAGGTTACCACCTGCCTCTTTGTCATGAGGACTGGTATTAAATGCAAGAGCCATCAAGTCTGGTATGGTTGCCTTTCTTAACATATATTATTTTCCAAGAATTAGAATATATGAAAAACAGTATAAGAGTCAATAAAGTTCAAAAGTCTTCAAAAATATCTAAAATCTGATCATTATACAAATACAAAGGACGATTACAGATTTATGTAATTGGATCAGAAACTTGCATCACATGATTATTTCCAATCATAATTAAGTTAAAAATTAGTTTTAGACATCGATATGTCCTAATATCATCTTATGCAGAGCTTCTCAATATCTCAAATTGCATAGGATTAGTATTACCTACTTACTGTATTAATGAATGAGCTACCTTCAGTCCTTTAGATATTTCAAATAAATAGCAGGAATATACAAGGGGTCACACCAAGATATACTAATATTTCATGCAGATTGTAAATTTTATAAATAAATAATGTTCAATAATTTGAATTTATAATATCTTTAAATTTAGTAGTACTCAGCTAAGCAATTAGTTTTATTATACAATTTAACATGGAAATTACACAAATTTAATATTTAATATGGTGTTTGTTAACCATTAAATCTTACATTATTCACTTATTATAATTATGCTTGTTTGAAATAAATATTTAAATATTTTGTTAATAAGTGAAACAGAAAATATAAAACTATATAATAGTTTGATATATAATTAAATTTGTTTATACAAAAGTATTTAATTAAATTGTTTGAATTAGTAAAAATCATCAAAAGGTTTTAAGCCATTGTTGAATATGCTGGAAAATAATAATGGTTGGGAGAAATGAGGCAGAGGGTTTAAAAAGTTGGAAGATCAATAAGGAAATAGAGTTTTAATTAGTAATTTTAATAAGCTGCTCATTAATTTTAAAAGCCAAAGAAGCTCCTGTTCTGCATTTAAATACTTTTATATAAGTGAAGTATCATGAGAAGTCAATCTCGACATTCCTTGTGAAAACTTATTCAGTTTTGTTGTATAATGAGATTTCTTTTTCATATTTAAAAATCCCTTTTCTTTATATAAAATGCATTTTACCCTTGAAGCATATGAGATGTTTATGACATGTTATATATTTTCCTTGAATGTTCATAAATAAGATGGAATGGAATTAATTACATCCCTCATCTTGAATTGATTTTCTGAATTATATGGTGGTATGTGATCCATTAGCTTCTTGTTGTTCACTGTCTGCCATCATTTCCTATGCCTGCCAGGAGTTATGTTCTCTAGGCTAACACCTATTCTGGCATTCTACTCTTAAGAGCTTAATCTTTTTTTCCAATAAGCATCATGACCTCAGTCCTTGCCTTTGACCTCAGGTTCTAAATCTCTCATACCTGCCAAATACTTCTGTTTAGAAAGCATCCGGTGGCACTGATATTTTTCATAAGTTAAAATAATTCCATGAAAACCAATTTGTTCTATAGTTTCCTCTTCTTTCCTTTCTCTTTTCCTTGAAGAATTTATTGAAACTTGAATTAATTATTGCTATTTCCTTCTTTGAATTTACTTCCCATCATCAGAGTGTGTCTATGTTGATCTATGCTGCCTTTGTCTTTTTAATTTCCACTCCAATCATCCTGTGGCTCCCTTTTGTGGCTTCTGGCATTATCATTCCCATCCTTACCATCTCCCATATTTGGCAGTGGTTAGGGTTGTTTCTCCCTGTAATCTGCCTTCCTTGGGACTGACTGAAAGTGTAGTGATTTGTCACCTTAATATAGATAGCTTCTCCAATCAAACATAAAGACCAAGTCCACAGTCAGTCACAGATTTCAATTCCATTCTAGCATCCTTGTAATTTCATAATATTATTGCCGACTAGTTACTATTAAAGGACACCTAAATCTGTACTTGGGAAACTTGTAAAAGGCAAGGTGCTAAATTTTTCCGGGTTTGTGGTTCATATAGATTACAATATATCTCTGCTTTATACTCCACCAATAAAGCACAAAGCAGCCATAGGCAATAAGTAAACAGATGTGAGCAGCTGTTCCAAAAATTTCATTGGAGACCAAGTGGGGCCAGGATTTGGCAGGAGGATCATATGCTGCCCATAGATGTGCTTAATCTAGTCATATTTATCTGATCATTTTCCACAGATGTAAACACATTTCACCTCCTCACCCCTCATTTCTCAAAGGCCCCACTCTTTCCTCATCCTGCATGCACTCGGTATGGCTTTATCACAAACACGAGCCTGGCTTGGCTCGTCATTCCAATTTTAATAATGGCCTGCCTTCCTTTGAAAGTTCAATACCCGCTCCTTCTGCTCATTTATTCATTCATTAAATGCTTTATAAAGCTCTCTAGCCAGATGGTATGACAGGCATTGATGACAAAAAGGATGAGCAGAGAGCTTAGAGTGACAAGTGTTGCATGAATGAGGATGAAATGGGGACAGACTCAGGAGCTGGGTTGAAGGGGATTCAGATTAAGACTTAATAAAAATATGTATTGACTAATATGTTTAATGCATGTCTCAATTTAGTGGGCAATAGTGAGGAATAGCCATGGCATAACTATATTTAAGCTATAAGTATATTTCAGACTATTTATTGAAAATGACCTATAAGAGCTTGAAATGAAATATTTATTATTCTTCAAACCTACTTAAAAAAAAACAGAGTTGAAAGTGTTAAAGCCAAATTGCAAATAGCTTGTGATTTTCTTTTGTTTTATTTTTTGTTAAAAAATTAAATTGAAGTACTTGTAAGAAGTTGAAAGCCTGTTTAAAAATATAATGAAAAGTAAAACACCATAAATTACACTATTATTATTATTTTTTAAATCTGCAACTGTAAATATGCCTCTGCCTGTTTGTCTCTCCAGCATTATGCTGTTAATTTCAAGCCAAATCACTAGGCACATTATTTTCAAATATGACTGATATGTGAATGATAAAAATATTAAATTAAAGCAAAACAAATCAAAGTATTTTGGTAAGCATAAGAACGTAAGAAGGCTTACCTAATCAACAGTATGAAGAACTAGATTGCTACAGACATAAATGATGGAGCTCTACTATTTGATACTATGTCACACTTTCCACAATAAGTGCACAGAGACAGAAAGTGATTATGACATCTTTTAATCCCATTTTCTTAGTACAGTTTCTTATGAGAATGTGTTGGTGGTCAACAAAGCAGAATTTATTAGATAAATGCTTAAGTTAAGGATACTATTACAAGGTATAATTTAAAATGGAAATATAGAACTAAAGATTTTGTTAAATTCTGAAACCTTACTTTGTTTAGCACTGAAGTTTACAATATTAAGTAATAGTGTAATAGAATTATTTATATTGTCTTAAACAGCATAAGGGGAAAGTTTCAGCTTATAAAATCCCTCTGCCTCTAACAAATTTAAAGAGGACAATAATAAAATCTTTATTTCTAATAATTTTATATTAAAATATATTTCTTTCAGTTTGGTCCATGTGTGTATTTTTGTAGTTACCTGAGTGTAACTATAGGTACCTGCAGAAGCCAGAAAAGCATACTGGATCTCTTGAGCCTGGAGTTACAGGTAATTGTCAGCTACACAGTGTGGGTAATGGTAGCATCAGAAATGAAGTTCTTTATGAGCACAGTAACTCTATTTATTTAGACTGCCACACCTCCTTAACAAAATACACTTATAACTTCAAATTGACATGGCATGTCACAGGTGAGATGTCAAAGACCAAAAGGAAAGAAACAACACTAAAGGCTCATCTTATAATAAGCAAAGCTAGGAATATCAGAATAAACCCCAGACTTTTCATCAGCAACTATAAAAGTCTGAAAAGCATGGAATAAAATATTTCAGGTTCTGAACATAAATAACTGTGAAGTAAGGATGCAAAGTCATCCTTCAAAATAGCTGTTTTAAATCATTGATTTAAAATTTGAAAGCATAAAATAGAAAAAAATTATAGCCACATAAATAGGTGTATGACCAATCTGTAAAGATCAACTATATTTCAGTAATCTAACAATGGACATAAAAATTCATAAAACAATTTCATTTACACCTTGATTCAAAAATGAAATAATTAGAAACATATTCAATAAGAGTAAAATTTTGCTTTGAAACTTCAAAACATTGAAATCCCTGAGCAGGGAATAGTGCTTGTTGCCAAGGGTGATGACCTGACTTCAATCCTTTTTTTGCCAATGTAGACAGAGAAAGACTAGTAGGTTGCCCTCTACACACACACACACACACACACACACACACAAATGCACGCATGCATGCGCATTCTTCTTGCAGACTCGCTGGCATGCTGTTATATAAATAAATTTACTTAAGTAAAATTTAAAAAGAAAACATTATCTAGAGAAATTACAAGACTTCTAAATGAAAAGACATGTTTACTATTTAGAACACTTAATACCATTCAGGTGATGATATTTCCGAATTATTCTACAGATTCAACATGGCACTTATCAAAAGCCCAGGTTGTGCCAAAAGTAACCAGCTTGTGCTAAATGCCACATCGAATGAATGAAACAATATTCAAAGCAAGGTTTGAAATTAGAGTAATTTACATATTCTAAACTCAAGCTTACTAGAAATTGTAACACGGTATTATGTGGTATTTTTTCTCTCTAATATATAATGGTAAGAACCTGAGGTTCACATTTATAGTAGAATATATTTTAAAGGGGCCCAAGACTAGTTCAATGAGTAGAGAAAAGTTTTGCAACGAATGCTTCACAACAGTAGGAATTCCACAGGGAATAACAGCATAAGTTATTCTTTCATGTGTTATCATATAGAAAGTAACAGAAAAAGCTCATAGACCTAAGTGTGAAAACTAAATTGTAAGAATTATACATGAGCCTCTAAGTGCAAAGTCATTGTGAGTTTCTGATCTAGAATAATTCTTTAGATATATCGACATATCCAGATATGTCTGAAACTAAACCCAATAACAATTTTATCAAAACTCACAATCTTGTTCTATAAATCAAGAAATAAGCAGACTAGAGGGTATGGGGAAATTTCTGGATAACACTTGAAACGTAAATGAAGAAAATTTCTAATAAAGAGAAAAAAAAAAAAGAAATAAGCAGACTCATTGCCATGTTTAGGATGCCGGCTGAGAAGCAGCCTAAATTCTGTCTGCCACTGCAGTCCCTCAGTCCTGTGCAATTCCCTTTCTCCCTAACTGTTCTCGTAAATGTCACATAGGCAGAGGGTCTAAGAACTAAATTGCAGATATGATATATCTGAAGGGACATAGTTTAGGATGTTACATAAATGTAATCCCAGTTCTGCAGGTCAGAAAGTTAGATATTCCATATTGTATTTCTCATACAGAAAGCTAAAATATTATAAATTTATTTTAGAATAAAATATAAGGAAATTATTTTCCTATTATGTAAAATAAACATACATGCGTATTTATTTTGTTATTCTTTTATTTCTAAGAAATATAATGGTACTGCTGCTTTAGTTCCTGAGCCCTGGGATTATAAGAATGTGCTACTGTGCTTCAAAGAATTTCTTGGATTAACTACTTTGCCAACACTAGGTATTTTTTTTTTTAATGTAGAAATAATTAAAACAGAATTGGAGACTGACTGCTTCCTGCTTAAAGGTGGGAAGAGACAATAACTGCTACTGAAAGATATTCAGCCATGGTTGACAACCACCCTTTAAAGGAAAGACTTCAACAATAGGGAGATCCTAATGAGCAGCTATGTAAATGGAGGTGACATCCAAGGGCGGGAGAGGTTTCCGAAATGGCTATGACCTAAAGGATTGTGTACTTTTCAATGTGGGGAGCAAAGAACTGTTGGGCAAGTTTGTTCTGCTTTTTGCTAAAAAGACATCTTTTCTTATAAAAGGCACAAGCGTGATGTAAGTATATGCAGCGTGAAAAGAAGATGGTGAGGAAAAGTGGCTCCTTGTTCTGCCCCTCTCCTGGATGATGCCTGCACCACTGCATAGATTCCACAGTGGTCTTCCCACTCCACCATGGCCTACCTGGATTGCCAATTAGCCAGAATGAGGCAATTTTATTTTCTTTTATATTTCAGCTAAGGCAAGCAAAATCACTCCTCTTTGATAATATTTGAATCCCATTGCACTTTTATGGAAATCCAAATTTCTTCCTGCCCACGTCTTCAAGCCTCATCTGCTGCGGCTCCAAAATGAATCATGAGTGATATTTCCATGTCCTTCCACTGTAAGACAACGGCCTTGGTTGTGTATTAGTGATACAGTAGAAACTTAAACTAATAGAATTGTTATTATAAAGGATTTACGAATAGAATAACCTGAGGGCACATTAAGTCACACACAGTTGAATTTAGCTAAGGGAGAGCTGTCTCCAAAGTACCCCAAAGTGTCTTAGCATGTTAACCAGGCCTATTCAAAACAAGTAAAATTTAGGATTCTAGGATGTTAATGTTTGTTCATCAAGACTAGGCTCAAACTCCCATAACAAAAGGAGACAACTCTTACTTACATCCAAGTCATTAGGTCTGTCTCCTTAGCCAAGAACAACCTCTTACAGGCAGCTCAAAGAGGCAGCACAGGTCACAATTAATAAAGTCCAGGTCTGCCATTAAGTCTCCTGTGCTCTTATCAGGAAAAACATACTTCTTCCAGTTGGGCAAGATGACCTCAGATAACTATTGGAAAAGAACAACACTGGTATATTTAAGAAATTATTGTAGCATTTGCTGTGTCCTATTTGCCCAAATGGCCAAACTTGCAGTCTCCTGTGTCTGTTTAAATTGTTCAAAGTGTAACTTGGGGCAGGAACCTGAAAAAGATTTAAGCATGACATTGCATATGGAATGCATAAGCCTAATGTGTTTGTGAGTGTGTGTGTGTGTGTGTTAGGGAAATCTATTTATATCCTACTCTCCTTTGTACATTAGCCAGAACTGGATGCATATTATTATTAAGGAGGTTTCTTTTATTAATCTCGGGTGTGCAGAGTGATTTCTCACCGAGAGGTATTCTAGTCTCAATTCTAGCATACTAACTCCTAAGTACTTCAAGCATACTGATGGATACTAGCTCCCCAGCCACCCAATTTACAGTGCTAGGTTCCTCACACCCATGATACTTTCTACCCTACCATAGTTATATGGTTAGGTTTTCATTTTTCTTTTATTTTCTACTAGATTCTTAGTTTATGTTCATTTAGTGCAAGTGTCTTCCTTCATTAAAGTGAGAGCCTCCTGAGATCAGTTGAATTTCTTGATTCCTTTGGTAAAGATTTCTCAAAAGTCCTGGTACATACTGTAAGGTTTCAAAGCCAGGGGCAAATGGCTGAGGTACCAATTAAATATATGAAAGCAACCTCTGTCTGCCAGGTTTTCCTTGCATTTCCTCAGTCCCTACCTGTTGTTACTGCTCTTCTCTACATAATTCAACCATTTTGGATACCTGCTCTCTTTGCACCTGTGGGTCTCCTGGCTGCTGTACCCCCCTGCTCCCCCTCCCCACCCTGTACACACTTCTCCTGGCACATTTAGTCTGGTCATGCCTCATGCCTACTCCAAACTCTCTCTTTGCCTCTGGCTATGCTCTCCCATATATCGTTAATAAACTTTCTCCTTTTCTCCTTCCCCATAACTAGGAACAATCATTTCTTTTCTTATTTCTGGTTTTTTTTTTCATCCACATACTAAAATCACTTGATATTATTTTCAGTTTTTGTTTTTTTTTTTGGGGGGGGGGATGTTGTTCAAGACAGGGTTTCTCTGTATAGCCCTGGCTGTCCTGCAACTCACTTTGTAGACCAGGCTGGTCTCGAACTCAGAAATCTGGCCTGCCTCTGCCTCCTGAGTGCTGGGATTAACGCCACCACGCCTGGCTTGATATTACTTTCTATGGATTAGGAAAACAGCTTTTAGGGATATGAAAAAGGAATTTTTTGTTCAAGAGCTGTATACTTGGGTAAGGTTTAGAAACTGTCACTATCTCTTTCCCTAATTTGAGCTCTGATTCAACATATACAGTATCTTTAAAGTTTTACTTATTTTGATTTTCAGGTTAGTTTTAAAGACCAGAAGAACATACTTTTTCCTTATCTTTGGGATACTTAGCATGTTAATAGATAACATGTATAACAGTATAAAATACTGAAAATGTGATTGTAAGTATACTTTTCATGGTCATTTAGAAATGAAAGAGAATTTTAGTTTTGTGAATATTAGATTCATAGTCAATGCTCATAAAATACAATAAAGATAATTTTATCTTGTTGTCTCAGAATCCTTTAAAATATATTCAACATAGTCAATCTTTTCTTACTCTTGCATAAATTTTAGCCAAGCCACCCCTTTAACTTTTTATGTATTTCTAAACAATACTATTTTATGATAATATACTGATTAAATAATTTGAAACATAAATAACCAATTCCTGGATATGCTTAGGAGTTGAAGTTTTTTCTCTCTTCTTATTCTCAGATTTGTTATAGGTAATAAAGGAATTGTTAAAGCAATAAAGTTGACTTTTTTCCCTCTGATTACTAGCTAGAGCTAGTGGTACTTCTGGAGTAGAACACAGAAAACAGAGAAATGCAACTTACAAACTTCACATTTCTGTTGCTGCTTCTGGATTTAGAATTGCTATGGGATTTTTGGGCCACTGGCATTTACCCAGTTCCACCGAGTTCTACTCCAGAAGACTGCTAACTTCTCCCTAATCCATGGGGTGCTGACAGTACTTTCAAGTTCTCTTTAGTAAGATCTTACTGTACCCTTTAGAATGAGACCATGAACGTGAACATGAAGAGCCAGGAGCCAGAGTGTTTTCTATATGCCTTATATTTCTCATGGGACACAGACACAGTTAGAAGTATAGTTACCCTACAAAGACTTAACCTTCGAATTCTATAATGTACTATTGGTGAGTGATCAGGCAGCCCAGTTGATTGAGAAACGAATGACGGCATCTCATACAAAGTTTTAGAGGAATGAACCTGTTATTATGCTACAGGGTCACTCAATGTGCAGGAAATAATCATTGTGGTTTTCCAATGATACTGCTTTATAAACTCCTACTTGACTGAAGTAAAAGGAACTTTCTTTAGAATAACTGGGTGGGCAGCTTCAAGTGGTTGGTTTGGAGGGAGTCAGTGGACATACAACTTTCCCAAAGGCAGCACCACATCCTAAGGTATGTCACATGTCTCTAACCCCAGAACTCAAGAGGATTAAAGGCTGAAGGCCAGCATGGACCACAAAGGGATTCAATCAGTCAAAAACCACCCAGAAGAAATATTCACAACTTCTCTACCTTTTATCTTGTTGATGTATTGCATGAACATGAAACACTTAAAAGCGGTAGAAAGAGTTGCTTGTTTAAGTTGATACTTTTTGTTTATTTTGGCATTTTATTCATTCTGGAGATTTATCTGTGACATCTCTTTCTGGAACTTAACTTTTTTTTATTCATAATGCTATTATATTTTTCTTAAATCTCTTCAATCTTATGTATGAATGGGACTTTGTACGTGTGTGTGTGTGTGTGTGTGTGTGTGTGTGTGTGTGTGTGTTTATAACTGAGTGCATACATATGTGTCGACAAGAACTTCAAGTCCTAACTGCTTGTTCACATGATATTCTAACTAATCTTATTCTTAACTGATATTTCCTCTTCAATGTCACTCATACTGAAAGAGGTTCAATATATTAAAATACTGCTTACTCCACATAATTTACTTTTTCAGAGAACTTAATAGTTCATCTTGCTTTTGAAAAAAATAATCTAATCTCTTTAGAATCTTAATGTGTTCCCCCTCTGAGAATTAAGCCTAAAATCCTCTTGATGTCTCTTTGGCAGGTTATGCAAAAATCACCTGGAGATCTTGGAATGTCATGGAAGTAAGAATAGGAAGCATCCCTTGTTAGCATACAATTTCTGCCCTTCTTGGCAGTGCAGGAAGCCTGGGAAGTATTTCTTACTCCAGTGCACATCTGCTCCAGCGAGAATAACAGCAACAGCACATTTTCATACATGGATATGAGTTCCAGAAAGAACACTGCACAGAAGCTCAAGCTCTCGGCTGCAGTAAATGGTCGCTGTTAGTGCTATTTATAACTAAGTCCAACTACCTTTTAAAAGGGATCCTTTAGTAAAAATAATCATACCTGTGGAGTTTGCCATGAGAACGCTGAATTAAATATCCACAGTCTCAGAAAACAACTTATCCAATCTCCTTCCAAAATATGACGATAGTCTCCAGCTCACTCAGGAGGCCTTGCCTCTGTTTGACTAGTGGTTTATTTTGACTCTTCATTGATGTTTACCCTGCCTTACATGTCATTTCTGTACCTGACTATTGGCAGAAAGAATGCTTTGGTCACATACTCTGGACTTTCTCATTTCATCAGTCCCTCGCTGCCTCATATTCTCAGCACATTTAGTTCAAGAATACTCACTTGGGAAGGCTTTTCTTTCTTTTTTCTTTTCTTTTCTTTTTTTTTTAAATTAGATATTTTCTTTATTTATATTTCAAATGTTATCCCCTTTCCTGGTTTCCCCTCCTATCCACCCCGTCCCCTCCCTCCTTTCCCTGTTCTCCAACCCACCCACTCCTACTTCCTGGCCCTGGCATTTCCCTACACTGGGGCATAGAACCTTCACAGGACCAAGGGCCTCTCCTCTGGGAAGGCTTTTAAACGCCAGCTCACATCCCCACTGATTTGATTTGTAGGTGGGGAAAAGACACTGGAAATGTTTCAGCCAGTTTCCCAGGTGACTAGATTTGTAACAAAGATTTAGGATCCGGGCATTAACCTGGTTGTAATTTGAATCCACAGATGGACATTCTGGAGTCCTCCTATCATTGGCTAATGTTATGACCTATGCCTGGATGTGACCCAATAGGATACTGACATGTTAATAATATTTAATTTTTATTATAAATTTATGTCCCTGTATACATCATAGTTTCAGGAAATAGACTCATTCATTATAACTTCATGTTCAGTTGTAAAATGTATGTTTCTGCTCCTTAGTTGAACACAGGTACAAGAATCCCTTGGCTCTCTATCAAGGGAGTCAGCCACGAGCTTCGAAGAATGTAAAACCCGGGTTTTCTCCTACTCTAAATTAGAGATCTGAGGAGGGAGATGGATGTGCTTTGTCTCCATGTCTCTATATTTTTTCCCAGAAAAGTTGCCTGTTGTCAGTTTAAACATTGTGTTAGAACTTAGTGAGTCACTGGATGCCTTTCATTGTATGCATTCCATTTGTGTGATTATTTCCTCTGTGATTCTTACAGCCTGAGTTAGGTGAAATGGAATAGATAAGAGGCAGTGGAAACTTACAAAATCTTTACTTTGTTGAACTCTGTTTTTATTTAATGGAAGCCATGATGGGAGATCCTATCTTAGCCAATGATGTAGTTTTATAAAGGACTAAATTTTCCCTACCAGAGTCAATATTCTACATAGATAATTTTTATGCTATGGTTGGGTGAAAGAATATGCTTCTTTTAAACAGCACAAAGGAAACATTCCCAAGCAAAGTTACTTTTTGTGTTTAGAATTCTGGTCCAGGCTGGCGATATGCAGTGCAATCTTCTTTCCTAATGCTCGGTGGATGCAGTAGCTGCAGTCCCCAGTCAGGTACTAAATCTTAAGAGTGAATGAACAACTCATACTTTGTGCCTTATTCTGCTAAGCTTTGGTGATATGTATATATTAAATAAATACCCAAATTATATTTTCAAATTAATATACATTTCTTGGGACATAACTTCCTTCCTTCATTGTGGAGTTGATAATCCATTGATGCGGATTTTCTCAGTGCTCATATGATATACCTCTATTGTTTTTGTATAATAAGATTTGTAAAGAGAGGTATTGAATGTTAAATGAGGTTATAAGGATGTGGCCCTGACTCAAAAATAGGAATCTTCTTATGAGAAGATATGACAAACACTTATTCATTTATATTCATTTAGTTATCCCCACTACAGAAAATGTACAGCAAAAGATCATTTAAGCACACAACAAGAAGTTGATTATCCTTTATCTAAAGGGAAAGCCCTCATCAGACACTAACTCTTTGCTGTTCTGATCTTAGAGTTCCAGTCTTTTACACCATAAGAAACACATTATAAATCTCTGTTGTGCAAGGCCTCAGGATTGCTATATCCAGTTATAGCAAGCTGTTTTGTAGGCTATCTGTTGATTTGCCTATATATCTCATCACACTATAGTTTGAGAAGCAGCGATGTTGGCTTGTATATTTTATATCCCTTATGCCTTTTACACTCCACATCAGTTATATTGGAACAAGAAACAGCAGACGGGTTATATTATAGATCATTTTGTCAAATTAGACAGATCTACTTTTTAATATTAACTTTATAACTTTTAAAGAGCTTAATTAAATTCTGCTTTATATATGTTTATTAGGGTAGTCTAGTCTACCTGATGTTTGTGAGAGGATTAGAATATTTAATGATACTTAGAATTTAATGAACATTGTTAATATTATTGTTATGGTTATCAATTGAAAGAATGAATGAGACGTAAACATCAGAAATGAGGGTGGAATTGTCAGGGCTCTTCTTAAAGTGATTAAATCACAAAATTAAACTTCCTCTCCATGGCTATACAGATCAAATTAAAGAATATAAAGGACAAGCTAATATTAAGGGCTCTATTAGGTTCTGACTACAGGATCTTAATATTTTCTCAGGACAATCTTATTCGGTACTATTTGGAATTTCTCCATGGTTTCACTTTCTTAACAGATGATGGCTTTATTTTGAAGGTAGATCCAGATTTATTTCTTGAAACTAGAATCTAGAAGAAATAGCTATCTTTCTATATAGTTCCTTCTAAAAATCTATCAAGGGAAAAAATTCTGGTTGGAAAATTAAATTATTTCAATTCTTCCATTCAGAGATTACAAGCCCATGAGAGAGGAAGAGAGATAGAGATAGAGAGAGAGAGAGAGAGAGAGAGAGAGAGAGAGAGAGAGAGAGAGAGAGAGTATGAGAACAGTGGTACTATATTCTGGATACTTAAAACATTTAGTTTATGGGATATGTGTAGGAATGATACCTTTACTCCCTTTCAAAGACAGCAGTGTTAAAGACTGCAAATAGTTAAATCTTTTACAGAATTTTGTCATTTTCCAAATTCATCTCTTGACATGCATTAGACAAGCTGGATCTACAGATTGCTCTCATACTAGCTATTTGGTAATTTTAGGAAGTAGAGAATGAAATGAGAGCTTTCTTATTTCTTAGAGCAGAAAGCACATGTTCCCACTGCTAAGTGAGTATGCTTTTATCTGGATTTCTAAATGTAAATATGCTTCATGCCTCAACACAAGCAAATGTGGTCCTTACCTTTCTACTTTCCCATTTACTTAAGGTTCCTAAACCAAGCTGAGTTCCAAGAAGTTTGTGGGGGAACTGACACACAAGAATCCTAGAGAGACTGGAGAGATCACCAGGTGCACAGAAAATTAAAATTCTATTAACCATCACCAGTTATTTTAAACCTAAATACAACAGCTCTTTCGAACCTCGGTGTGGCCCAATAATAATTTAATTTCTGAAAAGGTATCTGAAGAAAGAGGAATTATAGAACAACAGAAAGCAGGTGGCAGTCAAGAGGCACATTTCCTCGGGTTCCCATGCTTTGTCTGAGAGATTCAGTTGTGATCTACCAAAGAGTTTAACGTGCACCCTCACAGGCCTGGTGATCCTAGGATGTGTGAGTTGAAATACAAATTAGATTACTTTGCCACTGCTCAAAGCCTAAAGGGGTCTAATCATCACCTTGTTAAGCATAATTTAGCCATGACCTTATGCAGATGGGTTTGTACTACAATCTAAGTCAAATAAAGAAGTCAACTTCCTTAAAAGAGCAGAACCATTACTGTGTCTATAAATTACTTAAACTCCTGGGTCTATAGTGCAATCTTTAATGAAGAATAATTGTAGGTATTGCGTTCAATATTGCATGTGGCCAGAGTTATAAATAAGTCTAAGATAATAACATTTTGTTTGCATATTTCACTAGGAAACCCCCCCCAACACACACACACACACACACACACACACACACACACACACACACACACACACTTTTTTTTCTTCTAAATTTGATTTCAGCATAGGATGGATCCCAGTGATTCACTGCTTAAAGGAAACCTGCTTTTCTATAACCTGATAGGAGATAAGTTCAGCAAGAAGGCTCATTATAGATCAGGTAACAGTTTCAAGCCACACAAAACAGGACTCTTTCCCAACTTGCTTTAATTCAAAGGAATTCATTTTAATGAATTGAAACTATGTTCAGTTACTTTTAAGCTCCTATTTTATGGCAATTAAGATAAGTCTATTTCTTTCCAACGATGTGGAGCCACACTAGCTGCTTTGGAAGGGTACAGTAGCTGCATTCTTAGAGAGGCTGTTATGTATCTGGTTAGTTCCAACACTGCCTTTTCAAATTGCTCAGCCTGGAAACTAGGGGCCTCCAATCCTTCCTCCTATTCTTCCATAAGAATCCCCAAGTTCCATCCACTGTTTGGTTGTGGATGTCGTGTTTTAAGCAAATTGTGTAATTCTTACCAACACCTGTGGGGTCATTTCATGTCTAGCATATCTAACTTTGGATTTTATCATATTTTTCTTAATTTATTTTGTTTTCACATACAAAAAATGATTTCAAAACTCTCAAACCTCTGTCCTAATAGGTTCTTTTAATATTTTCTACATGAAAGCCTTACTTAGGTGAATGTAGAGTCACACCATCTTTATCCTGTACCCTTTATTGCTTAAATATTGATGTATATCTTTTCAATCAATCTAGGATTCTTTATAATTTAAATAAAAATAATTACTTGAACACAATTTATAATTGTGTACTGAAGGGTACTGAAAAATATACCCTTTCTCACTTCCATGAGTAACTATATATTCTAAATTTTAAAGCCCAAAGTCTCTACTATAGCATATGTGGATCAATTAGCTGACTCTACCTGCCTTTATATGTTTGTTTCTTTCCATGTGCCCTTTCTCTTGTAATGTTGGGTCATTTCTTAGATCCAATTCACAGAGTATCTTCCATTGCTCTACAAATTTTGATGCTATATTGGGCAAAGGAAACATAGACTGAGTTTTTTGGTCAAAGTTGTAAATATATTTGTTTCCCATTTTTATGTGTTAAGTCATTTCTTTTAATGTTGGCCAGTGCTTGGTCTCAAGTTCCAGGCTTGTGGCCATACGCATACTGGGGAGTCACTTTTTTGACAGGGATTTCTATAGCTACTACAGTAATTGCAAAAATTAAGTAAATGTATTTAAAAGGAAATATAATTTTAAGATGTTAAATAATGATATATATAGATATTTCAGTTTCAATAAAAATATTCATTGCATTTATTTATTTAAATTTAAGTTTATTTAAATTTAATTGCATTTATTTATTTAAAAATGAAAATGAAAATAATATATAGTATATGTCTTAAAATAACTGGTCATGTAAATAACCCTCCACAGTTATCCTGAATCAAGCTTGGAAAGTTAGGGGAGTAAACACTAAATATTAGTAACATTTTTCAGAATACAAGGTTATGAATAATTCTTTTTTTATTTCTGAAGTTTTTGACAACAAGTAGGTAGACTAGGATTAACCTAGAAAGCACGTTGGGGAATAAATATATGTAGTAATTTAAGGATTATCCAATTCCAAGGTATTTTATATTTGTTCTTTGAGTCAACATAGGACTTTGAAAAAATCTGTATTTGGGTCACAATTACTAACCCTCAGCCCTTCGGTTATACTTCAGATATTATCAAAACATAATTGAAAGTGAAATGTGTTTTCTTTTGGCTTATAAGCTACAGAGGTGAGGGAAGGCTTCCATGGATACTGCCCCAAAAGGAGATGCTGAGAACGCTATGCCTGGTCAGAAAGCCTGCAGAGCTGATGGGACATTGTGGAAGGTGGGGAGAACCCAAAGGGCTGGGACTAGAACCGATATCTTTTTCTTTTCTGTTTGTTCTTTTTTCATTGCTTTTCTTTTATTGGATATTTTCTTTATTAACATTTCAAATGTTATTCCCTTTCCCGATTCCCCCTACAGAAACCCCCTATTCCATACCTTCTTCCCCGGCTTCTATGAGGGTGCTCCCTCACCCACTCACCCATTCCTACCCCCATGCCCTGCCATTCCCCTACATTGAGGCATCAGGACCAAGGGCCTCTCCTCCTATTGATGCATAACAAGGTCATCCTCTGCTACATATGCTGTTGGAGCCATGGGTACTCCATGTGCATTCTTTGGTTGGTGGTTTTGTCCCTGGGAGCTCCGGGGGCGGGGAGGGGGTGGGTCTGGTTGGTTGATATTGCTGTTCTTGCTATGGGGTTGCTAACCCCTTCAGCTCCTTCAGTGCTTCCTCTATCTCCTTCATTGGGGACTGGTGCTCAGTCCAATGGTTGCCTGTGAGCATCCACCTCTGTATTTGTCAGGCTTTGGCAGAGCCTCTCAGGAGAAAGCTATATTAGGCTCCTGCCATCAAACACACGTGTTGTCATCTGCAATAGTGTCTGGGTTTGGTAACTATATGGGATGGATCATCAGGTGGCACAATCTCTGGATGGTCATTCCTTCAGTCTTTGCTCCAAACTTTGTCTCCATATTTCCTCCCATGAATATTTTGTTTCTCTTTCTAAGGGCTGAAGCATCCACATTTTAGGCTTGTTTCTTCTTGAGCTTCATGTGACCCATGAATTGTATCTTGAGCATTCCAAGCTTTTGGGCTAATATCCACTTATCAGTGAGTGCATACAATTTTTGTTCTTTTGTGACTGGGTTATCTTACTCAGAATGTTATTTTCTAGTTCCATCCATTTTCCTAAGAATTTCATGAAGTCATTGTTTTTAACAGTTAAATAATACTCCATTGTGTAAATGTATCAGATTTACTGTATCCATTCCACTGTTGAATGACATCTTGGTTGTTTCCAGCTTCTGACTATTATAAATAAGGCTGCTATGAACAAAGTAGAGCATGTGTCCTTCTTATATATTGGAGTATCTTTTGGGTATATGCCCAGAAACTAAACAGAGATGCAGTGAAACTAGAACCAACATCTTATATGTCACTGTGGTAAATACAGCATATAACCTTAGCCTATGTTTAGTATTCTTCTTTATTAAGTTGAAATTCTCTGCTATCAATATTGT
This sequence comes from Mus minutoides, assembly GCA_902729485.2. Taxonomy (NCBI): domain Eukaryota; kingdom Metazoa; phylum Chordata; class Mammalia; order Rodentia; family Muridae; genus Mus; species Mus minutoides. Next base: position 28,575 of record CACVCL010030544.1, read on the forward strand.
AAAGTCTGTCTTATTTCTTCTTGATTATGTATTGACTTTGTTCTTTTATGCCATTTATTTGATAATTCTCTATTATTCAACTTAATGTCTTTAATGTAGATTTTATTTGCCAAGACTCTTTGTGGAAGAAGCTAGAAACAGAACAGGTAAGATCACGGTTGCCACAGTACAAACTCTGTGTGGCACTCTGCCTTAGTTTTTGTTTTGTTGTGCATGTAGTTTTTGTTTATTCCTTTAATTCTGTTGTTTGGTGTTTTTTGTTGTTGTTACTGTTTGAGTTATATTTTTAGATTCTGGAACTAAAAATTCTTTACCATTGTAAGAGGCCACAGAAATGAAAGTGTGTGTACACGTATCAATATAGGTAGCACTTACACAAAGAAATCAAGCATGTCAAAACCTAAAACACTTACATAACATCTACACTCCTTCTAGACAGTCACCAGATAGTCAGCAATAATTACGGTATCTCTCAGAATTGTCATATTGGCAGTGAAAGGCAGTAGGGCAAAGGGCACAACCCATCTTAAGTTTCATCTTTCATTACTGTCAAGAAATAGTGCTTCGGGCCACAAAGCAGTGTTGGCAGACTCCATAGCTATTTTTTATTTTCTGTATGGTCAATACTGCAGCTAGTAACAGCTTACAATATCCATAATGCACTTCTTACCATCCCATTAATACCAGTTTTCTCAGCAGTGTGACCAAGTCAAGAAGCAACTCAAGAGGTGTAATCCATGTTGGCAGGGAAAGCAAAATGACAGGCTTCTGGTTTATATCTGAATAAAACAGGAATCACGAAACATTGTGCTGGGATCTGTAGCTCTGGTTTATAACCTTCAGAGGTCAGTCCCAGCAACACATTTCATCTAAACGTCACAGCCTCACAAACAATGCTTCCATCTGAGGACCAATGATCAAACAGGTAAACCTGTGGAGATGTTTCACAGGTCAACCAAAATGCTTTAGAGTATCTATAGAAGAAGATTTCAAAGATCATTCTTACTCAGTCTACCAGAGATGAGGCAAAAAGCATTCAGCTGATCTCCAGGTATGGACAGCAAGAGGATCTCTGAGAGAGATAAACTTGTGTCATAACTAGACACTAAGATATAGAACATTAGACTCCTGTTCTCATCCTTTAGCAGTTAATAGAGACCATGACATAAAGCAGTGAGACCCTTGAAGATGAGTATTTGGAGATATGTGTTCCTCTTTTGCTATTTCTCACGTAGATTTATCTGCATTATTTTAAGACAATGTTATGCAGGAGTCATGACTCTTTGACTTCTAACAAAAAATTACCTAAACAATCCTTTCTGTGCTATTTTAAAATACTTTGTATTGGGTTATTTTGTTTTAAAACATATAGATGTTTATGCTTTTTACAATCCTATACATAATAAACTGCTTTAGTAGCTTTTATAGAGATCATATGGAAATTTTTAAAAGTTATTTACAATATAGATAAAAACTTGTTCCCAAATAAAATTGATTTTGTAATGAACTTTGGAATTAATACTAGTTGAAACTCTTCATTATGAAGACAACTTAATTCTAAAGTAGACATTAATGTACATAGAGAATAAATGTTTCATAGTAGGACACTCATAGCTAACATGCTCTTATTTATATATATATATATATATATATATATATATATATATATATATAAAATCTCACATATATACAAGAGTATATATATATATATATATATATATATATATATTATACATAATAAATTGCTTTAGTAGCTTTTATAGAGATCATATGGGAATTTTTAAAAGTTATTTACAATATCTTGTTCTCAAAATAAAATTGATTTTGTAACAAACTTTGGAAATATATATATATAAAATTATATATATAAAATTATATATATCACATCACACAAAGCAACAAGCCACAAGAATCTGCCCCATTTGAGAATAATCTCATAGCTTACATTCTGTTCCATATGCATTCCATATAAAGTACTAGACCACAAAAATCTTCACTCATAAATAAAATGGGAGAACTACAAATATTAGTATCATAAGGTCAACAAGCTTTATTTTTTTAAATAATCTCTTATCATTAATTTAACAATGTTAATGGGAACAAAAATATACTTATTTTTAAAACACAAACCTACTCGAGTTCAGTCTCTGTTGCTGTGATCAAATACTATAATCAAAAGAAATTTAAGAGACGAAAGGGCTTAATCCATCTTACACTTCCAGGCCACAGTCCATTCTAGAGGAAAGTTGAGGCAGGAATTCAGGCAGGAACTTGGAAGAGGAATTAGGTTCGAATGATGGCTTGCTTTCTGGCTTCCTCCTGAGGCTTATGCTTAGTTAGCTGATTATACAGCCAAGGACCACCTGCCTAGGGATGATGTCTTCCACAGTGCTGGGTCAGTACTGCATCAATTGATCCCAAGGCCACCACTGTTCCAGGCATGCTCAAAGGCCAGTTTGACCAAGGCAATTCTTCAGTCAAAGATCTCCTATCATATACCTCCAGGCTGTGTGAAGTTAAAAGTGAAAGCTAGGAATAACATAGCTCCAAAATTTTGCTATAGTTTGGATCTGGAATCTTCTCCAAATACACAAGTGTTAAAGTGGTGCTCCCACTTTGCATTGATTCTATTACAAGGTGAAAAAACCTGCCAAAAATGTGGCTCCATAGGAAGAATTAGATCCCTGGGGCAATGCTTAAAGAACACCAGTGTCTCTCACCACTCTCTTTCCTTTTACTGAACCCAGGAAAGCTACTAGGCTGTATTTTACCTTGCATTCATACCGTGATCACCTGCTTTATTGTCACTTAAAATAATAGGACCAAACAACTCTAAATGTCAGCCAAATTAAATTTTCTTTTGTGTAAGTTTATTATTTCAGTTATTGTGTTATAGTAGTGGAAAACTGACTAATGCAAACCTTTAGTATTAAATAGAATCTTCAAAGAACCAAGAAAACCGAAATCTCAGTAGACTGTAGATATACACATTTGAAAGGAGTGCTTATTCTAAGTCCAATTAGGACGAAGAATTAGGAGTTAAGAAAATATAGATATAGAGCCTTATTATGTGATCAGTACAGCCACAATTTTTTTTGTGAAATGTAGGGTCAGACATGACTGAACATCTTCATTATCACCCTCTTGTACTTTAACATATCCTCGCAAACACTTTCCATAAAGATTTAATAGCTTTCATGGTCATGAACATTGGATTTTATTTCTGCCATTTACATTTCCAAATTTCTTCAGTAAAATATCATTCTTAAGACTTAAATTTATACATTTGAAATGTGCCTTTGATGGGATCTAATGTTTGTGTTTAACAGAAGCTATTTCAAAAATTAAGATTCTCCTGCTTTAAAAGAGTATTTATGAGGCTGGAGAGATGGCTCAGTGGTTAAGAGCACCGACCACTCGTCCGAAGGTCCTGAGTTCAAATCCCAGCAACCACATGGTTGCTCACAACCATCTGTAATGACATCTGATGTCCTCTTCTGGTGCATCTGAAGACAGCTACAGAGTACTTAGATATAATAATAAATAAATCTTTTTTTTAAAAGAGTATTTATTTCTCTGGTTTCTTCTTCAGAGGCCTGAAATACTAGTTAGTGAGGGATTAACTTTTCCCAATGTTGATGCCTAATTGTGATTAATTTACATGTTGTGCAGAGAGCAGCTATCATGAGTTGATAATCTGGTGATACTAAATCCATCTACAGTTCAGAATCTTACTTCTGCAAGGTGCCTGTAATAAATCATTAATCTTGATTGTCTAATGATTGTATCTGGAATCAAGGAAGAGAATGTCTGATGGGTGGTCTGCAACAGCATTTGTTAGGAAAGTACTAACAAAAGAGAAAACTCTCTCCTGGAATGGGCCTCACCTTCTGACAATGGCTCAGGTATGAAAAGCTCTGAGCGAAAAGCAGGGCTACTGGCTCCCTGCCTTTGCTTGTGAGTGTGTCACATTCTCCTGATGCTCTCCTTGGCTAACATGAGATCCCAGCTTCTTAGGTCTTTCAAGGTGAACTGAATACCAAGTGACTGTCCAAGAATATTCCAGCTCCAGTGCCAGCCTGCCTGGAACTGCTGAGGCTCCACCCTCATGGACTGTGCAGTTAAAAGGTTCTCAGTCTCACCAGCATGCAAATGGCCATTGCTGATAACTAATTCAGCACTTAAACTATAAGGACATAAGTCATGCTACCAAAGCCCTCTTGAAAACACATTTTCTCTCCTGGCTTTTTTAGTTCATATGAAGTACTACAGTATATATCCCTTCTATCAGTTCTCTTCTTTACAGAACCATGATGAATACATGGTTGTTAAACAAAACAAATTAACTACTTTTCCTTTCTATGTAGTCTATCATAATTGTTCTCATTTATTCATAGAATATTAGTTGATCAAATATTTATAAGTTAAGAGTGTAACTGAGACCTGCTTTGAGTGAAAGGAGAAACTAGGCAGGCACATTTACTTGACTCTTTTCCTTTAGATCTTTCCTCTCAGTCTCTGAGGTTTCATCTTTCCCGGCATCGCGACCTTTAGGGTAAGAAGTCTGAACATCACTTCTTAAACTCTTGAGCTAGTGCCAGCTTCTTCCAGTAGACTGCTGTGACTGAACTTTTCCTACTACCCCATTCTACACATAGGTTTTCTGGTAAGAACAACGAAGCTGATGGATGAGTGAGCCCATGCACCAGCTGCAGTGGCCAGTTACAGCTAGAATGGTCAGCCCTGGGTTTAGATGATTTTTCCAGCTGTGGTTCATAGTCAACTGCACATAGATCAGAGCAGGTTGCCATGCTCTGCAGACCCATCTAGCAGGTTGAGTTATTCTACCTTTCAGATTGCTCCACCAGGCACTGAGGGAGACTTGATAAGTCATGCTCTTTCCCTGTCATACTAAATAGCACCTGATACCTGTCTGCATCTGCTCCGTATGTTTGCCATTAGATAGTACATTAAATTACTATTGATATCATTTACTTTCTAACCTAAAATTCTTTAATTCTTCTGTGAGTTTCTTTTATAGCACAGTTTTATTAACTACTTTAGCAACTTTCATCGATGGTTTAGCAAAATCTTGCATTGTTTCTGTCTTTGACCTTGGATCAACAAAAATTTTCACTTTTTTTTTCCTACCTAAATGAAATACTGGTGAGGTTTTATCATAAGCATCTTATTTTCATACCAGCAGAGAAAAATTTGGCCTTTATCTCTGTCCAATTTATTTATATTATCTTGGTTTGTCTTTGTGATAACAGTAATGAATGTCACTGCTACATCATGTTACTACTCTATCATGGAGTACAGGCTTTTATGATAGAAATACTTTTTAAAACTTTCAACTGCAATTAATTATTACTGAAAGCATTATTCTATACCTAGAGGTTATAATTCCGTAACATTTGACTCTTTATATTGTATATCCACTTCTAGCAATAAAAAAATAGTGACTGTCTTGTATGTTTTTAAGACTAAAGTAAGAAATAACTTGGAGAAAAAGAAAATAACAAAAGTATACTTTTCTTACATAATGCAAGAAATAGAATCGACATAGCATCATAAAAATAATGACAGGTCACAAATACTTATAGTACTAACATTTCTAACTTTTTTTTTGGTAAATCCTTAATATCATAGTTTTTTTTCATTGACAAAAGATATATTTTCTGTTTACTTCCTACAAATTTAATTCCCTTCTGTGTAGCGTCCCAATAGTTTTAAAATTAGAAATATGTACATTATTGTAGTTAAAATGCTTCCTAAATGTTATCCTTTCTTTAAAGCTTCTATCAAGAGACTAATCGCTACAGTCCATTTTTCTTTTCTCACTAGAGGCCTTCCTCTAACACAGAGTTGTGTCATTGTCCTCATTGGAGGACACCTGTCACACTGCCTCTATTACAGAATCCTTTGCTCTTAAAGATCTAATTGCCACAACCAGGCTTGGCAGACAACACAACCTTTGTTAGCTTCTTGGCTGCATTTTAGCTTGAATGTGACTTCTGCTATTGATGCTGCTAAAGCCGGAAATCAAATTGCTTAGGGCAAGCTGTCTTGTACATTTCTCAATATCCAGAAAGGGCATCCTCCACTTCTTACATGTCATTGGATCTAACTGGAAAACCTTAAATCCCTTGAGCCTTGCCTAATATTCAATTTCTTGTTTATTCCATGGGTACCAAAAGTAAGCATTTTGTCAAAGTCAGATGTTCAAAGACATTGTAGTTCCAACATGAATGTATGAAACAAACTCTTGATGTTTTGAATGAACTATAGCATCTATACATTATGCTAATGGAGTGTCAGGATATTTTGTTTCTATGTCTTTTATGTCAGGACACACAGCACACATAACTCATATAAAAATTATCTGAATAGGTTTGTATTTGTTAAATAAATGTGGTAAGACTATAACTATAAATAGATTTGAAGAGGGATTCTGTACCTTCAATGAAAAAAAAAAAAGTGCACAGACCTTTACTTGTGTATCATTGTGTGAAGGGAAGGGCGCAGCTTGGTGGAACATTGTTGTTCATCCTTCTTAAAAACTAAAGGTTTCCTAGGCACATCCTTAAGCTCTCCAAACTCCTCACTCCATACATGTTGTTGTTTGGAGTGTACATACATGATGTAATATGATGTCGCATCAAGTTTGCTGTTTTATCTCCAATTTTGGGTTCCCCTCAAATGGTTGGGGTAAATCAAGAATATTTCCTATTAAAAGAAGTTTTGCCATGTTTCTATGTTTTAAAACATAGATCTACCTCATAACAAAAATAAAATACAAAGTGCAGTAGAAATTGTATAATCAATTCATCTAATACTATATAAACAGAAAATGAATGGTGTTTAGGAAACAGAAACTGCTGAGACCAGAGAAAAGCAAAGAAAGTAAAATTACTCTATGGTTTTCCTTAAAGTCATTTAGAATGAGAACTCATGCCTACATTACAAATGCTGTGTTTCTCTTAAAAATAATTGCATACTTTCCAATTTTCTTTCCAAGGAAAATTATACATTAATACAATGTGTTCTCCATGAGAGGGAGGAGTATGACAATTTTCCATAGACCTGAACAAAAATTGTCTCCTGCTTAATGGAAAGTGTACTTATTCAAATCGTGTCATTGCCCCGAATGACTACAATCAGCGGCTCTGAAATGTCTGAACCTGAAACTGAATGATTTCTCATCTCAGTCCAGGATACAAATCATATCAACCTTGAAAGAGTAAAAGGAAGAAATTCCCCAGAAAAGCGTTTCCAATACATTTCCATTTAAAGCACAAAACTGCTTTTATTCAGGTACTCCAGGGTATTACAACCTTCTGCAGCTTCTGACTGAATAATGCTTCAGAAGTGTCTGAGAGATGAGAGCCATTCTCATCAGGAGGATCCAGTCACTTACACCTGAAGATTAGATTCAGACAGATGCCTTCATTTTATTAATTACACATCTCAAAGCATGGCCCACATTAATCCAAGTTGTTTGTTGAATTATGCTAAAATAGGATTCACTTCTCACTCTTGATTATTAAAAAAGAACTTCAGAAAAGCTATTTTGCTCTGATAATAAAATTTAGTAATCCTGAAATAGCATATTTACTGAATTTTAAAAACCAAAATTACTGCCAAAGAACATAAAGCCCTTCATTGTTTTTGAATCACTATAATTGATAAAGTGCTGTCGAATTTCTTATGCAGTGTCTTTACTGCATATTGAAAGTAGATCTTCCAGTACAACTTGGTAAGTTTATTTATATAATGCATAGACAGTTTCATGGTAACTGACCTACAAGATACACTGGTACAACTAGAGCATACACTCTGTGGTAGTAACCAAGAGATATCTGGTGCGATTTCAGTTCCACTACATGAGCTGCAACCCATTCCTGGAACTGCTCAAGTGGCCAAGACCCTGAGACTATATATTGTCCAGACAGTGTTCCTACAGGAAAGTCAGGTATGACAGTTCTGCTAAAGGAATGGAACAATAAAGTGGCTCTGAGCAACAGTTTGCTATACTCATAATTAGAATCTGACTCAACCATACAAAGACTCACAACTAGACAATGTACAGGGAATGAGCGACCTTGGAACACTCAGTCCTCAATGAATTGTCTTCATCAAATCCCTTTCCGTAGGGCTCAGGGAACTCTTCAAAAGAGGGGATATAAAATGGTTAAGAATCAGTGAGGATGAAAGACACCAGAAAATAAGGCCTTCTTGAAACAACAGGACTGACACACATGAACTCACAGAGACTGTGGAAGCACATGGAGCTTGCACGGGTCTGGGCCTAATGCAATCCCAGTGCTCAGAGGGGAAGTAGGCACTCCTGACCCAGAAGCTATCTCCAGTTGTTAACTGCTCTTAAAGGAAAAATTAATTTTCTCCAACGAAGTCTCATTGGGTACACAAACCACACTGAAATATAGGCCCCATGCCAAGCAGTAGACGAACCACACAAAACAAACTCAGTGTTATTTTTTCCCACAAGTCTATGTCTGGCTAATTTTTCCCCCACAGAGATCTTTGCTTCTACATTATGGTTTTGTTTTTATGGGTTTTCTCTGTGTGAGAATGTATCCCTCTCAGCTTCTGTATGTGTTTCTTGTGTCTTTCTTTGCTCTTTTTTTTCTGTTTGTTTTGGTCTTTTATGCTTCATTTTTATTTTATTGTGCTATTTATTATTCTGGATTCCTGTTTATATTCTAATACAAAACAGAGAGAAGGAGGAGGGATAGAAAGAGTGGGATAGGGAGAGAGAAGAATAAAATTGTCAGTTAGCTGCTGCCAAAACTGTGACTAACATGCCTCATCATCAAAACAAACACACTATTACTTTGAACAGTCGATGCTACTCTTATTCCAAACAAATGGATCCTGGTAAATGTTATCAGACTGTGTGCCTAGGACTGCGCAAAGTGTGTACTTATCATCACTGCATATAATGCAGCCCTGTAAAAAGATAATTTATAATCCCCTTAAGAAAAACCAGATGAGGCTGAGAAAATAAGGAAGCTATTCACTCAAACATCTGAGCAGACTGCAACCAATCAGAGGGTGTGAGTGCTAGGAGTCTGGGTACATTGGAAATCCCTCAAGATTGTGTTTCTATTGACATTGTAAATGTCAACATGTATCACATGGGTCTGCTAAGAGTTTATAGATGAATCATTGCTTTGCTTTGGGCTCTTTACAGGCACCATAGATGTTTTTGTGTCACCTCTTTGAAATAAGCTTCTATACCTGCCATTAATGGATGCAACCACAACAAGGGACAAGGCTTGAATAAGCAACTCTTCTCATTTCTGCTGATTCAAAGTCTGCTTTCCTCACAGAACCATGTTCTCATACAGAGTCCTGGACAGCAATAACAGTTTATGTTAAAGTTGAAAAGGTACTCATTTGCAGGAGAGTGAGTACTATCCTATTACATCTATGAATCTGAATTGCATAGAGTTTTGGTAGTGTGTGTCTGTCTGTGTCTCTAGGGTGGGGGCTCCAAAATCAGGCATGAGGAGGTGTCATTCTGGTTTATTCTGGGTGTGATCTAGTGGAATAAAAAGGAAACTAAGTCTTTTATCTTCTGTATCTTTTATGCTATGTGAGGTCAAACCAATCAACACTTCAGCACATGTACCAGAGATGTTGAAAGAATTGTTGAGCCTCTATACGAACACAAGGTGTCTCACATTTTACAGAGCAATTCACAGCTACTTTACAGAAAATGGTTTATTTTTTTCTTAAAATAATATTTATTTATTGTTACAGGGTCCACTTGCATCCAACACAACTTAAACACCAAGTCAATACAGAAAGCAGAGTTTATTGCAATCAAGCCACTAGTGATTAATCAGGGACAAAGAACAGACTAAGGAGCTGAACTGTGTATTGGAGCCAGAGTGTTAAAGACCTTTTAAGTCTGAAAATGACAGATACCTGTGCCAAGTTACAGTTGCATTTTCCCACCAATCAAGATTCAGGGATAGGGGACTTTCCTAGGGACATGTCCTTATGTGCTACACTTATCATGTTCTCATTGCTTGGTTTGTCCAACTGTGGTGGGTTGACTTACCTAGTATCCATGCATTAACTTGCCAACCTGGAAGTCAGCTACCCATGTGCCCCTCTCTCTCTGCCAAATAGAATGTGAGAACTTTATTTGACCCTTATTCAAAATGGAAATTTTATTCAAAATGGGGTTGATTTGGTTCCTTCTTGTGTGTGTGTTTGTGTGTATGCATGAATGTTTGTCCTGAATATATATATTATATCATTGTACACCACATGTGTGCCTGGTGTACAATGAGGTCAGAAGAGGGTATCTAAAACCTTAGAATTAAAGTTACACATGATTGCAAGCCACCATATGGGTGCTGGAATTGAACCAAGGTACTCTTCAGAGGTAATAAGTGCTCTCAACTGCTAAATCATCTCAGCAGCCACTTGTAATCATTCCATTCTATAAAAATATTAAAACAACCTATACCGTATACATTAATTATGTTTTTTTCTACACAGTAATTATAACATACATAATCCTCTTGGTACATAATCATAGACACATATATGGTTATGCTGTTCTAGACAACTCTGGGTCTATTTCCAGCACTTACATGGTGACTAATAACAGTATCTCCACTCTCAAGGGATCGGACACCTTCCTCCTATCCCTGTAGGCATCAGACATATACATATATATATTCAGAATAGTCATACACATAATTTAATTCAAAAATTTAATTATATTATGTAAAATATATTATGCAGGATTGGTTCATTCAGTTATGGATGTGAAGAAGGACCAAGATCAGCCATTTGTAAGCTAGAGAACCAGATCACAGGCTAGGATGCCAGTCTAAATCCCAAAGCCCGAGAAGCATGTGAGCAATGGTCTTGCTCTGTTTCTTAGTTTAAGGCCTAAGAATTGAGAACTACTGTGCACTTCTCACATGGAGATCAGAGATATGAGAATGAAAAATACTTATCTGAGACACGTGGGATTTTCTCAAGACGAACATGGAAAAAATTGTGCTTCCTCCACCTTTCCGTGCAATGGGAGGCCCAATAGGAATAGGCTGTATACTTCCCATTCCCATTGGTGAAAATGGCTTTTACTCAGGCTACCATATGGGAATCTTTTCACAAAAGATCTAACAGTGACATTCAGAAATAATATTTGACAACAATATAGGCATCCTATGTAAAGTCGATCACTACATTAAGCAACGCTTTGTGATTTTCTAGACCTTCCAGACAGATGTTTCTTTGTCTATCAAAACCCGGCATTAGAATTCAGCTCTGTCAGGTATCTGTGCTGTGTTATGGAAAAGTCACCTCATCCCACACTCCATAAGTGATCGTTTCCTCTATCTTCAAGAGGCAGTACTGAAACTGGACTGCTGCAGAAGCAATCTTAATGAAAGAGCAAGTTACTCTTCTAGAAAAGGCAGAGAAAACCTAGATATCAGAACATGTAGCTACGTTCTGCACCTTCCAGCCATGACACATGGAAAATCTTAAAAGCAGAGAAGAGCTTCTCATAGTCTGCATTTCAAAAACAATAGAACTTCCTTCTTCACAGGTGATGCCTGTGATCAATATTCTTTATATTCTAACACACTATAGCATTTTATAAAGTATGCGGTTACTCGGAAATCATGTGGTTTTGTGATACCAAAATGTTTTGAAGGCTTAATCCAATAGAAGGCAATAAAATTAAATTTATTGTTTTCATAAATTTTATCTAAGGGGGATGAAGTATCAACAAAATAATTTTATGGTTGGGGGTCACTATAATAACATGAACTGTATTAAAGGGCCACAGCATTGGGAAGGCAGGGAATCCCTGTTCTAAACATTATGGTCTGTTCAAGATTGGATATGGAAGCAGCTTTAATGCACTTCCCTGGCCTTATTTTCCTTTTATGATAAAGTTGGAAGACCTTTAGGGCAGAGTATTACGTGTTAATTCTGGAACTCAGCTCCTCACAGCAGAACGTGGGTGGCATTGGCAAACAGAACAAAGAAAATTCAGACAAACAAAAGCTGCGGTAGAATACCTTCTCTATGGAAAACTGTATTGATTCTTTATGGTTTTATTCTGAATAGGCTTTCCTTTTCACATAGTTCTATTATGAACTCAGATTTAGATTGCTTTATACAATGTTACCGCTGCAATTATTTTCATGGAAATTCTGGGTTGGAATGAAGCATCAGGAAGAACAGCCTGAGTGCAGGATTAACAGAACGTCTTGATGATCTCAAAAACGAGCATTGAGTTTCACTTCAATTTTTCTCAAGGATACATGATGCACCCTCAATATACTATTGCCTGAGTTAAACCTTCCCAGAAAAACAATACATAGAAAACATAAAATGGGAAAGCTCTTTGTTTTGGTTAGAAGGCAGTGAGAATTTCCTGTTTTCACATGCCCACTGAACTCAGGGGAACGAAGTCTTCATTCACATAATGCCAACTCAGCACAGACTGATCCAACATTTAGGATTGCGAATCTGTGGTCAAATCCTAACAGACACACTCTGCCTGGTTCATGAAATCTGACAGGATCCCTGCTGGAGGCGATAAGTATGTGAGCATCATGCACATTCAGCCGCTGGCTGCACAACAAACCCTGACAACTTGACAGCTCCTCAGTTAGAAAGCCATTTACTCCTTTTGAGAAGTGGATAGAGTAGTAGAGACTGGAGCTTTAATTCCAGATGGATACCTAATACATCTCTGCTGCAGTTATTTGGGTGGTAAGGCTTTCTTTGCATCTTTGAAAGCATTATTGCTTGTCCCAAAATTTGTCTGAAGGAACTGCTCCACACATTAACTAAACTTCATCTCCCCAATAATTCACAGTGATTTTAAAACAACGTAGATTCAGACTTTATTTAGTAAATAGTTTATGAAATTTATAATTTTGTGGAAAAATTATCTCTATAAACAAATATGTTGGGGTGCCAACTGGTAGTCATGGTCACATGTTCAGGCATGTGCTCACACATGCATATGCACGCGTCCATACACACATGCATTCATGTATAGACACCCATACTCGCATACACGTATACACAAACCAAATATGTAAAGTTTTAGAATAAAGGAAAAAAATTATTAAAACTGGAAATGTTTAACCATTTTTTAAACAAGGAGAAAAACCATTATTTATTTTGACCCAGGGTCTCTTTCATTGAGCAGATGCAGTCCTAAAATTCTCAATTGTCTTGCCTCAGCCTTTTCAGTGCTGCAATTGTAGGTGTGTGTCACCACATCTGGATTCACATTTGAAGGTGCCCAAAATATAAAAAGCACCTTAGAGTCAGTAGTTTATAAGAATTCTAGTGATCTTTAGTGGAATATCTGTATGGTATTTGCTCTTAGGAGAGCTTCAGTCTATTTTTGAAACTAGAGTATAGAAATCTGAATAGTTCCCTTGGTCATCTGTTACACTTGAAAATGACATGACATATTTTGATGTCTTTACATCACGTTCCTTTAGTGCTAGTTAATCAGCCCACACTGAATCCCGCACAGGATGAAGTGATTACACTGACTGCCAGCCATTATGGAACACACAGGAATTCTAGAGTTGATAGGCTGGAAGCCCTCTTTTGCCACCTTCATAAGCATTCACTCACCCCAACCTTCCTATCCTGAGATACTCTCTTCTCATGGTTTTCTGGCTCAGAGACTCTCCTACTTCTCTTGTGTCATGATAGAAGCTCGAGACATGTCCAGAATGAAGGTATTTGTTTCTGTTGCTGAAACTCTCTTTATCCTTTGTTACCCAGTCTAGGATAGGATTCAAGATTTGTCACATTAATCATATCTTACTATTGTCTTTAATCTCACTTGTTTTACTGCATTACTGTAAAAAGAGTAAAACGAAAGGACAGCAACCTGATTAAAAAAAAAATTCCATCCTGCATTAGTCAAACTCATTCAGTGTGCTGAGGGCTGCTGACAAACACAACCAAGATTACTACTCCAGTGAAGTGTTTGTTTTTATCCTTTGATGTGATACCAGCCCTGCCTAGCAATTCCCCTCTGTCTCCTGTTTGCCATTTTAATCCTCTGACTTCCCAATTTCCAATATCTTTTGCTACTGTGGTGCCTTTTCCTCTAGTAGATAATCTCAACCTCTGATTTCACCAGCAAAAAAATTCCATTATATTCAGTAACTATTGCCTTAGTTTCTTAATACCTGCAAACCCATACTGTGTAAAGGACTTGATTTCTTTCTTCACCCCTTCTTTTCTACTCTGGTAAGCCACACCATCTCCACTTAAGGTTAAGAATACCAGCTACTTCTGTATTGCATTCTCTCCCTTTATTTTCATACTTTAAATCAATCATTACTTAACATAATTTTGCTCTATCTTCATCTGTTTCTTTTAAATGACATCAAGTCATTTAAGAGTCTTAATATTCAAATATGCTCAATATGTTTACATTCTAAATATCCTCCCTTGCATCTTCTCAAAGCTATTTAGTTCCTGCAAAAACATGTTAACCTTTTCACTTTTCATTTGTTTGCTATTTTTGTTCTTTAAATATCTGACAATGCCATACATTAAGCTTTGTCCATCCCAGAGCTTAGCATAACTGTCCTTTGAGAGGTTTCACCAAGAAGCCAATTGAAAGAGTTGCAGAGATCCACAGCCAAAGATAAAATGGAGATCAAGGAGTCTTACAAAAGAGTTGGGGGAAGGATTGAGGGACTAAAGAACACAGGGACTCCACAGGAAGACCAACAGAGTCAACTAACCTGGCCGCTAGGGGCTCCAAGAGACAGAACCACAAACCTAAGAGTGAACACAAGCTGGACATAGGCCCCTTGTCCATATTAAGCACACGTGCAGCTTAGCCTTCATGTGGGTACTCAAACAATTAGAGCTAGGGCTGTCCATGAATCTACTGCTTGCCTGCCAGTGGATTGGATTTTCCTAACTGGAGCCTTTTTTGGCACTAGTAGCAGAGGATGAACATAGTCCCGCAGTAACTTGTGCCATGGGAGGGGAGATATAGTGAAGGAGTGATGCCTAGGGGGGTGACCCTTCCCAAAAGAAGGGGGCGAGGATTGGGGGTGACGATCTGTGTGAGGGCATACTGGGAGGAAGGGCGCTATTATCGGGATGTAAAGTGAATAAAGAAACAAATTTAAGCCGGGCGTGGTGGCACACGCCTTTAATCCCAGCACTAGGGAGGCAGAGGCAGGCGGATTTCTGAGTTTGAGGCCAGCCTGGTCTACAAAGTGAGTTCCAGGACAGCCAGGGCTATACAGAGAAACTCTGTCTCGAAAAAAAAAAAAAAAAAAGAAAAGAAAAGAAACAAATTTAAAAATAGGTTTGCATCAATCAATGTTTAGTTACTTAAAAATTAAGATTTGTCTGTCAATGGTAAGGGGTTAGTGTATGTTTGTACTGCGCATGGCTCTGGAGTGCTCACCTTACTAATACATTTAATTTAATTCAGCGTAACTTCAGCATAAAATCCAACTGAAAGGACAATTTCAGAAAACCTAAATCAGAATCATCAATGTAACAATGAGAGATAGGCAAGATGATAACAAAACATGTGGTTTATGTAAGTGTAAATATATATCTACATTCAAAATTATTTCCATTAACCATTGTCCTGAGTCCCAAGTACACACACACACACACACACACGCACAAATACACACACACACACACACACACACACACACACACACACACACACACACACACACACACACACACACACACACACACACACACACACACACACACACACACACACACACACACACACACACACACACACACTCTTACTAAAGAGATAACAACCAAACAAAGAACAAAACTTGAAAAGGAAATAAAGTCAAAGAGAAATCTGTGATACCCAAAATAGGAAGAAGAATGCTTTATAGTCAGAGAATTTAAGGAGAAACCAAAAGATGTTTGACTGTATCAAGACATTAAATGAAGCTTAGAAGTCTAACAAATCAGGATGTGTTTTGCTCACGTGGAAGCAAGAACTTACTTATAGTGCTGCGGTCAATGAAAATTGATATATTTCAATAACGGGTTTGATGATATCCAGTAATGTTTAAGGTGTCTTCTATTGTAATTCTACTCTTCCACACAAAAATATATGCACAAGAACAATAGTATATGGTTAATAAATATATGTATGAACACTGCAACTGCTTTATTGTGTAAACAGTGTAATAAATTATAGCACATTTATATAATTGAAAAATTAAACAAAATAAATTAATGTATTTCTTCTATACACCAAAGCAAGGATGAAATAGGCAAACAAGGTAGAACTTTAGAAGCTGGAAAGAGAATATCTAAGACTGAATACAAGATTGAATACTGGCGAATTTTGTCACATTAAGTGGTAAAGAAATAACCCAATGGTCACATTAAATTTGGAGTACAGTGTCAGGCTTGCAAGTGAGGGAGTGAGTCTGGGTTTTTCTAGTCCCTGCTTTTATTTTGAAGCATATCCAGAGCCAGTTACCCTCAACATAGTCAACATCAGACACTCAGAACTTTATTGCTGTCAGCTCTGTATGCAAACTTACCTGCAGTTTTCCCCTACAAAACTGTTGAAAAATGGCAGGTTCAAAGTACAAAAAAGTCATTTCTCCAAGGACTATTGTAATTCTCCTTGAGAGAGCTATAGTCATGGTATTCTGTCAAACATCCTTTATTGGTACCTAGCTGCCTCATTACGTGATCTGCAGAATATACTAAGGATCATTTCCTGTAAAGTACAATCTCCTGGCTACAGGCCAGACACAAAATTCTACTATAATGTCACTTTCTATAGCTGACTTTCAATACTATTGTATTAAACTTACTCAAACACTTTTGCTGATGTTGTGCATGCCACAAACTAAAAATCAATCAGCAGGGCTTTGTCTAAATATTTAATTTAGTATTTCATAAAGGCATTAACACAATGACTGAAAGGTGATACAGTTTCACTAGGGGAGAACTATGTTATTTCTCTTCAGTTAAATTATTCTAAGGTATGAATCTAATTAATTGTTCCATGTTCTTATGTATCTTAGAGTACTCTAAACGCCCAACTGCCTGTCTAAGGAGTGCTCTCCTTCAGTATTCCTGCTCACATGCATTTTAATGATGCTGTGATCACATTGCAAAAACACAACAGTATAGAGAAAAGAAATTATAACAAGTTCAGGCTTACTTTACGGACACCCCTGCCAAGTTCTTCTCCATAGTTGGTTCCAAGGATTTCAAAGTGGACATTGGGGTTACCTCCATTTTCTCCAAATTCTAGATCTCCAGTCAATCCATTAACTCCACCCTAGATGAGGGAAGAGGCATATTTAAAAGTTCAGAAAAACCAAACAATTACAAATAAAGGATAAAAGAAGTTATAAGCACTCTCCATAAAATAACATTTCAATGAATATGCTTATTAGTCTACTAACTTTAGTAGATGCATAGCACACCCAGGAGTTCTGTTAAAAGTCACCAGAAATTGCTTATTTCAATCTCATCCACTTGTTCAAAAGAATAACTTCGGCCCCATGAGCCAATGACTACTCAAAATGGAGCCTGGTTAGAGCTGAGTCTCAGCTCCACAGTGAAGGTATGGCCACCATGTTTTGTGAAGTACAAGGGCATGTCACCAGAGTACAGCAGCATTCAGGAAACTAAAAGAAGCTATTTTGGACACAATTCCAGTTAAATTTGATCAAAAAGTATACCGAGGAATTTAAAAATGTATCACATAAAACTTTGTAGTTTATTTTCTCCTGTGAATTTATTTTCTAAGCAATAACAATAATTGAATGTGTTGTTTCCAAAAGATCAAATAAAAGACATTGAAATATTTAATAAGAAATATGCTATTAGGCTGATTTATATATGAAACAATGTGTGTGTATCTATCTATAAATATATTTTAAAATATCATACTGCTTTGCATCAATATATACTACTTTATATTTTTACATAATAGTTAAGAAAACTCATTTAATAAATATTATAAATTATATATTTATATAAGCAAAGGTTAATTGGGCTAGATAATATTTTGTGCTCTCACTGTCTTTGCTGGCATTGAGACTCTGGGAATTTCCAGGCTCCATCGTCCTTCATTCTTCTTCTTCTTTTTTTATTGGATATTTTGTTTATTTATATTTCAACTGTTATCCCCCTTTCCAGTTTCCCCTCCGGAATCCCCCTATCCAATAGCCCCTTCCCCTGCTTCTATGAGAGTACTCCCCAACCCATTCACCCTGGCATTCCCCTAGAGTGGGGCATTGAGCCTTCACAGGACCAAGGGCCTCTCCTCCCATTGATGCCCCACAAGGCCATCCTCT
>CACVCL010030550.1:0-46892 GCA_902729485.2 Mus minutoides
AAAAAAAAAAAAGAAACACAGGCTGGAGAGATGACTCAGCAGTTAAGAGCACTGACTGTTCTTCCGAAGGTCCTGAGTTCAAATCCCAGCAACCACATGGTGGCTCACAACCAGCCATAATGAAATCTGATGCCCTCTTCTGGGGTGTCTGAAGACAGCTACGGTATACTAACATATAATAAATAAATAGGTCTAGAGAGAGAGAGAAAGAGAAAGAGAGAGAGAGAGAGAGAGAGAGAAAAAAACAAGAAACGTAAACACTAACCCATCTACAAACTCTTTACTACAATGGTGTCCTGCCTGCAGGATGTGCTAAGGCAATTGGTGGCACAAAGCTGTGGGAGTGACCAACAATAATCAGCTTGACTCAAGGCCCGCTCCACAAGATGCAACCTATACCTGACACTGCTTGGGTGGGTGATCAAGAACCTGAAACTAGCCGGGTGGTGGTGGCGCACGCCTTTAATCTCAGCACTCGGGAGGTAGAGGCAGGTGGATTTCTGAGTTCAAGGCCAGCCTAGTCTACAGAGTGAGTTCTAGGACAGCCCAGGGACCAAAGGCAAACACCAAATAATCCTTGTCTAAAAAAAGGGGGGAAAAATGTCCCACTGACATTCTGCTATACTCACAGATCAGTGCCTTGCTCAGCCATCACCAGAGAAACTTCCTCCTGCAGCAGATGGGAACAGATACAGAGACCCACAGCCAGACACTCCACAGAGAAGAAACACTCAGCCCTAAATGAAATGTCTACATCAAATCTCATCCCTCCAAGGGTGATGGTAGCACATGCTTTTAATCCCAGCACTTGGCAGGCAAAGGCAGGATGACCTCTGAGTTGGGGGCCAGCATGGTCTGTATAGCGAGTTTCAGGACAGCCGGGACTACACAGAGAAGCTCTGTCTCAAAAAGCAAAAACAAGACAAAACAAAAAAATTCACAAAAGGAGGCAAAAAAAAAAAAAAAGTGTACAGGCCAGAGAGGATAGAGGACACCAGGAAAAACGGCCTTCTAAGTCACCATGAGCAAAGCTCATATGAACTCAGGGGCTGAGCATGCAGAGGGCCTGCACAGCTCCCTGCATATCCTTTGCGTTTCTATGACAGCTTCCTGCAAGGTGCTTTTATGAGATTCCTGAGTGTATGAGTGAATGGGTCTCCGACTCTTGTGCGTTCTCTTGGGCTCTTTTCCTTCTGTTGGTTTGTTTTGTCCAATTTCGATGTTGATGTAATAATTTTTGTTTTATCTTATTTATTTTTTAAGATGGATGAATAAATGAATGATTAAAAACCTATCCACTACAGTAAAGGTTAACAACTGGACTGTCGTTTATACATGCTGGGACAAGGAAAATCAGTTTTCAACAATAGAACACTAGGTATATCAACCACTCCACAACAGGCCTCATGCTCAGGAATAGTTGGCATACATATACATATACATATACATATACATATACATATACACATATACGTATACACACACACACACACACACACATACACACACACACACTGGGCTCCACCGATTTTTTTAGTGTGCTTACATTTACATTTGGTTGCAGTTTAGTGGTTTGTTCTTTGTTCTGTTTTGTTTAGGGGGTGTATTTTGTTTTCTTGGTTTGGAGGATTTTGTTGTTATATTGTGCTACCATTTGTTTTTAGAGAAAGAACTTAAAAATTGAGTAGGGAGCTGGAGAGATGGCTCAGAGGGTAAGAGCACTCACTGACTCACTTGAACTCCAGAGGTCCTGAGTTCAAGTCCCAGCAACCACATGATGGCTCATAACCATCTGTAATGGGAATCTGATGCCCTCTTCTGGTGTGTCTGAAGACAGCTACAGTGTAGCCATATACATTAAATAAATAAATAAATAAATCTTAAAAAAAAAGTTGGGTAGGGAAGGGGAGAGGGTCTAAAAGGACTTGAAGGAGGGGAAGAATATGATCAAAATAAATTTAAATTTAAATTTAAATTTGTTCTAAATAATGAAAAAACATAATAAAGTTAAATGAAATGTCATTAGGTGCTGCATTCTATAAATGCCAACTAGTTCAAACTGACTGACAAAATTGTGTTTACTTGTTTGCTGGTTTTAGCCTCCAGTGTGCTGTCTAGCTATGAGGGCTGCCCTGAGCTCCTGCCCGCACTTCCTGACACTGGGATCACAAGCACGCACCACACCTGGCCAGCGTTCACACTGGTCCCCACATCTGACTGTGTGTTCTAGATCAACGGTAGGCGGCTTACCATTCTGAATCTGAGCAACTTTTTTTGAGATCTCTCCAATGATCTGTGGGAAAGCAACAGGCAAACTCTCATCATTTTTGCACACATCTGAAAGTATAAGAAACCTGTAATTCACAAGCAAAACAAAACCAAAAAAAAGCTATAGGTGTGGCAGAGCACACCTTTAATTCTACCACTGGGGAGGCAGAGAAAGGCAGAACTCTGTGGGTTCACACACAGTTTGGCCTATGCAATGAATTCTAGGCCAGCCAAGACTACAAAGTGAGACTATGTCTTAAAAAAAAAAAAAAAAAAAAAAAAACAGCATTGGGCAGTGGTAGTACACACTTGGGAGGCAGAGGCAGGCAATCTCTGTGAGTTCGAGGCCAGCCTGGTCTACAGAGAGTTCCAGGACAGCCAGGGCTACACAGAGAAACCTTGTCTCAAAAAAACAAAACAGCTTTTAATCCCAGAACTAGGGAGGCAGAAGCAGGCAGAGCTCTGTGAATTAGAGGCCAGCCTGGTATACACAGAGATTAGCCAGGAATACAAAAAGAGACCCAGTATCAAAAAAAAAAAAAGAAAAAGAATTCTGGTTAATAATCACTGATGAAGAAGCAAGCGCCTTTAATCCCAGCTCTTGGGAGGCAGAGGCAAGCGGATTTCTGAGTTTGGGGATAGCCTGGTCTACAAAGTGAGTTCCAGAACAGCCAGGGCTATACAGAGAAACCCTGTCTCGAAAAACCAAAAAATAAAAAAATAAAAAAAAAAGGTGAAGAAGAAGCAAGCAGAGGCATTATTTCTACTGAACATACCTGCCGTCGCCACTTCTCTGCTTTTGGCAACTCAGTACATTCAGAAGCAAGGAAGGGTCGCCGTTCCTAAGGAAAGTGAGAGTAACACACATGGTAACCAGGCTCTGTACACACCTATGTGACATCCACAACCAATTCAGCCTTGAATCCTGAAATATTTAATGCTCTAAATATACTTGAAGTCACAGTGCTAGAGGATATTCAATTCCTAACTGTCACTGTACAATCTCTTAGAAAGCTATATAATTAGGATATATAATTACTAAAGGAACTGTGTATAGTTAAAATAAATATATGCAAATATTTAATCTCTCCAGATCCGTTCTCTACCTTCTTCTAGTCACTATTAAAGCTGGAACAACAAGGAACAAGCGGAAGGCAGATAATCACATGCCAACAGAAAAGAGGCAAAGCAGACACACAAGTGTGCTAACTCTTCAGCAAACACAGCAGGAAGAGCAAGGACCCGAAGCCTGCATCTGCTCCTCGTAGTTCCCAGGGAATGCTTCACTCACCTTGACTTTTCCTTCTTCCAGCTGAGCTTGACGAAATCTCGCCAGGGCAGTCCTGTAGGCACACAAAAGACCCCATTAGATTTCTTATCACTCAAGTTCCTGGATGGGGTAGATCTGCTCAAGACCACAGCTAACAGCATTCATGGAAATGGTAATAAAGAAACCAGAGTAGTAGCCGGGCGTGGTGGCGCACGCCCTTAATCCCAGCACTTGGGAGGCAGAGGCAGGTGGATTTCTGAGTTCGAGGCTGGCCTGGTCTACAGAGTGAGTTCCAAGACAGCCAGGGCTACACAGAGAAACACTGTCTCGAAGGGGAGAGAGAGAGAGAGAGAGAGAGAGAGAGAGAGAGAGAGAGAGAGAGAGAAAGTAAGTAAGTTAGTTGATACTCACATGGCTTTTTCTGCATTTCGGGCCTAGAAGGAGACAAGGGAAGAAAACACCAAGTTTAGAAAACTGTCTTTCTTGTGATTGATTTTAAATCCTACTTTTTAATCCATCAATGTGTGTGCCTGCTTGTCTGTACATGCACTGTGTGTGTACCGTGGGCCAGAGGACAGGAGAGAACATCAGCTCCATGGAACTACAGTACAGGCAACTGTAAGCTGCCTGACAGGGATGCTGGGCACCAAACCTGAGTCCTCTGTGGAACAGTAAGAGCTCTTGACCACGAAGCCAAGTCCTCTGGCCCAGAATATCCTTATCACTGCTACGGTTTGGTTGGTTGGTTGGTTGGTTGGTTGGTTGGTTGACGATATAGAAATTTCTGGTTTCTTTGGAAACTCAGTTGTGTCATGTGATGTTTTTCTGGAAACTGTCTTATGAGAGGATGTTTTTGCTGAAGCAGACACATGGGAGGGTTTTGCTAAGAACAGACATGTGGTGTTTTCTGGAGGCAGCCTGGAAAAGGGGCACGTGATGTTTTGATAGAGCTGATGCTTGAGAGAACATGTGATATTTGGAAAGGATATAAATGTAGCCCAACAGACAGCAGATGACGCTGGATGGTATTGGTGGGCCTTACCACTCTTTGTCAGTCATTGTTTGTCATGAATTCATAGAGGAAAACACTCCAAAAAAACTTCTGGTGATGTTCCAGAAGCTTCTTGCTGCTTCTGCAGATTTGGGCCAATTGCCAGAGCCTTACAGTTTCTTCTGGAGCAACCTGCTGCTGCTGACTCGTGATGGTTTTTAAGAATGGATCTAGCTAACACTGCTGATTTGTAAAAACTAAAATGCTGATATCCTGACAATGAAAATTAGATTTGCTCCAAAGAACTACTTCTAAACAGGTCCACACCCTCCTTTCCACTGCCTCTGATGGATGATGGGCTAGAAGGGACATTAAAACATTTAAGAACCACTATTAAAAATAGGTTTTAAAAAATCTAAATCTACCATTGGTTGGTTTCTGGCCTTTTGAGACAGAGTATTCTGTGTAGCCCTGGCTGTCCTGAGACTTGCTCTGTAGACTAGACTGTCTTTGAACTCAAAGATTGGCCACCTCTGGCTCCCGAGCTGGGATTAAAGGCATGTGCCACCGCCATCACCAGACTGGTTTTTATTATATTTTTAAAAATCATACACATGTGCAGAATGTACTGTGACCATATCCATTAACCTCTCTGACCCCTCTCTCACTCCTGATAGGATAACATATGCACCACCATACACCACTCTAACCAGAAAACAGCATAGTTGTCTGTTTCCTGCCAGTGGCTATCAGAGGAGAGCATCAAGACTGGCTTTTGCAAAGTAATGTTCATTTAAGTCAATGGTCCCTAAATGTTACACAGGATCAGGAAGAGAACACAGTTTTTCCAGTTGGATTGTGAACTACACAGAAAGCACACTTGCTGAATTTGGAACTTAGATTATGCTCCTAGCTCTTCCTCTCACCATCACTGAGACATGGTCTCACTAAAATCTAAGTTTCCCTTCACAGCACATATTGTAGCTTTTATCTTGCAATGTTATGATGACTTATTCAGATGAAAGCATGAAGAAGCAGGAACAGACACACAGTCTAGGGAGTCAGCAAGATGAGTTTAATTTAACTTGCCAGTCGGGTGTGGTGGCGCACGCCTTTAATCCCAGCACTTTGGGAGGCAGAGGCAGGCAAATTTCTGAGTTCGAGGCCAGCCTGGTCTACAGAGTGAGTTCCAGGACAGCCAGGACTACACAGAGAAACCCTATCTCGAAAAAAAACCAAAAAAATTAAAAAATTTTAATTTGCCCTTCAGATCGCCCCTTCCAATTAACCCTGAAAGGAACCTGGCCAGTGGAGGGTGGATATGTGAACATGACATCAATACAGGACGCACCCTCCTTCAGAAGTAGCTGCTTCAAGACCACTGTTTTCTCTCCTTTTTAGGTTTCTGTTCTCAACAGTCTGTAGCTTCCAAAATATCCTCTGTAAGCATTCCATGGCTTCCTTAAATGTTTATGCATCTGTTTTATTTAACAGGAGTATGTATCTGTTTGTACCTATGTATGTGTAAATTCCACCTCACCCAAAGTGTATTAATGATTATTTTCTACTTAGTATTGTAAAGCACAGACTGACAAGAAGGCCTATATATTTGAATAAGTGTCCATATTTTGCACATGGTTATGCATGTACTTACACCTGATCTTTAAACATACTTTGTTATATGCATATGGATAAATATCTACCAAAATGGGCTGGTTTTGTAGATAAGACTATAGAGATTTCAAAGATATCAATAACTCAGAAGTATGAAAGCCACCCTGTATGCTTTTAAGGGGACTTTTACCTTTAAATTTTTAAAATATTTTTGTATGTCTATGAGTGCTTTGCCTGTATGCATGTAAGTGCACCACGTGAGTGTCTAGTGTCACTTAACAAGTGGGTGCTGGGAATCAAAGTGAAGTGGTTTTTAATCACTTGGCCATCTCTCGAGGTCCACGGGGACTTTACTTTGAAATTACTACAGTAACCGCGCCTCTCTGTACCAACACTGTGTCTGATCTCATATTTCCATATTAAACGCTTCTTGAGTGAATGAAACCGAGAATCACAACCTCTCAACACGTCTGCCCATCCTATTCATTCACTTACGGGGATGTCACACCTGTCTAGAGAATGCCAGATTCTGTCCTCGGCTTCAGGCGAGCAAAGGCGTGGAGACCCTGGCCTTTAAAAGGTCCTATCCATGGACACTGAGAATGCCCGGGCCGTTCAGTCTCTACGCATAATGTGCTATGTGCTTCACCCGGACTCAACCACCAAGACGCAATACAGCTCCCAAACTCAGGTTTCTTGCCATTTCTTACAGCTACGCCAGGCAGAAAAAGAATCCCGGCATAGGCCAGGGAGCCCGAGGCCGCACACTGGCCCAGACCTCCCGTCGCCCGTGAGCCCGAACCCTTCCCCACCGCACTCACCATGGTGCCGGCGAGGGCGGCCTGGCGCCGCTCCGCAACACAACGTGCTCAGGCACCCGGAACAAGGCAGGCAGACGCGGGAACGGAAAACACCGGACAGTCTGGCCTTTTTGTCGGAAGATTAAATGGAAAGGACCGGAAGTTAAGGACCGGAAGCGAGGGAGGGAGGACGGGGGAGGGGAGAGAATTGCAGTGACGCTCCGGGGGCGGCTTCCCGCCGACGCGTGTCCAATGCGTCATCCCGCGCCTAAGTCAGCAAGACTACGCTTGCGCGGCAGCAATGTGAGTCATTTGTCGTTTGGTTTCGTTCTGGTGATAGCTGCGGCCATGGATTCGCCTGCCTCTGCCCTTTCTGTGTCTTCTAATGACAGCAGATGACCTTTTTGAAAATGACCCCACCTCTCTGCACTGAGTGTTCACAGCCACTCGGGGCCCTGAGTGCAGTCCTGTCACCTGCCTGGACCCGGGTTGCTGGCATACCTCCAGGCGCAGGCACTGGTTGAGGAGAAGAGGGGCGAACCTGCCTTCCTAGGACGCTTCTTCACCGCTGCCTGTCGTTTACTTGGAGCTGAACAGTGCCTGAGACTATGATGGTCCTCCTTTTAAGAAACATGTATAATTATCCTTATTCTTTATTAAGGGTGACTGTTTCCAGGAAACTGACAGATGTGATCGTGAAAGAAACGTTTAAGCCAACGAATCAGGTCTCTCTCCACACATTCCCAGAAGGCAGAGACCACGTCTTTTAAAATAGAGAGATAAGGCTAGGCTTGTTGGCTAGTGTCTTCAATCCCAGCATTTTCATGGCAAAACAGAACAGTTTCTGTGAGTCTTCATGTGTTTGTTGAGAATTGAACTGTAGGATCTCTGCCAGCTCTGGTCAACTCCACTTGCTCAGTCCCTGCTTGCTCAGGCCCAAAGACTACTATACATAAATACATTGTAGCCATCTTCTGACTCACCAGATGCTGTCATCTCACTGCTGGTGGTTGAGTCACCATGTGGTTGCTGGGATTTGAACTCAGGACCTTCTGAAGAGCATTCAATGCTCTTAATCTCCAAGCCAACTCACCAGCCCTCCTGTACCTTCCTATGGACCTCAAATACTGTTTTTCTCTATCCAGAATTTATGCACTAAAAACATTAAAACACAGTTCTCCAAGATGCCCACTAGTAACCAGAGGGACAACTTAAGAGTGATCAGTTCTCTCAGGAATCAAACTCAAGCCATCCTCCTTGTCTTTCCCTTCTGAGCCATCTCACCTCGTTTCCCATCTTTTCATTTTAAGTCAGGGTCTTGCTTTGTAGTCCAAGCAAACCTACCCCCTAAATGCTGGGGGAGGCAGAGCAGTTACGCTATGTAGCATATTGAGGTTTTTTGTTGTTTTTTACTTCCAATGGTTTGCCTGCACACATATATAAATACCACTAATGAGCCTGGTGCCAAGGAGACCAGAAGAGGGCAGTAGATCCTTTGGAACTGTTGTTACAGGTGATTGACATTAGTCTTGGTGCAGGAGCCAGGACCCCACAGGCAGGTTCCATACAAGAGGAGCAAATCCTGTTAACTACTTAAGTCTCCTTCCCCGGTTGTTTGAGAAAGGGGTTTTACTATGTTGGCTCTGCCTGGAACTTTAGAACAAGATTACCTAACATATCTCACTGAGTTTTGAAATTAAAGGCACACATGACCACCCCCAAGCAGTTTTTCAATACTGGCTAGCCTCAAAACTCCACCTGCCTCTGACTCGCAAGTGCTAAAATTAAGGGAAATGCAGCCACTGCCTGCTGCAGTTTTTAATGGGTGTTTTGAATGTGTATATGCAGGATGTGTGCAGTGCCTTTGAAGATCAGAAACAGTCTTGATATATTTATCTTCTCAGGGTGGTCTCCCTTATAAACTTGGTACCCTGAAGACATGTGACACATCTTTAATCCTAGCATTCAGTGGCAGAGGATCTAAGTTAGAAAGCAGCAGCTTGGTCTAGAGGAAATTCCACAACAGCCAGGGTGACACAGAAAACCTGTCTCCAAAAAGGGGGGTGGGCAGGAATGCAGGTAATTAATCATAAATAGGTATAATTTTGTCTCAGTCTAACTACATGTAAAGACTAGGACATCCTAGTCACATGATGATAGACTCCATCTCCAGCTGAGTGGACACTACTTCCTGAACTAGACCAGGAAAAGAACTGCAAAAACCAAAGTACCCAACCTCATGCTCTAAAACTGCTACATACTCAAGACAGCACTTTTTCTATGAAAAACTATGACTAGATTCTCCCACAAAACCTAATACTGCATGGGTCTCAATTTTGAGCAGTTTATATTTCAATATAAACCTACCTTTTGGGCTACAGATATGCCCCAGTGGTAAGGCCTAACGTGCTGAAGGTACAAGTATTTTTGTTGTTGCTGTTAAGATGTTTTGGTTTTTTTTCTCTCTCTCTAGCAATGTCCACCTGCACATAAGGACTTGTGAAGCTGGAGGTAACAGTTCTGAGCTGTCCTGAGCATCCTTCATGGCCTGCTAGGAACTGAATTCAGTTCCTCTGCAACAGCAAGACATGGCTGAGGCATCTCTACTAATATCCAGTTTTAAGAGCCAACGTCCTTAAATTTTTCAGTATTTGTAAAGACCACAAAACTACATTCCAGTTAATCATGTAAAAAATTTACCAACTGATGGTGACACTTCCTTGAGGGACATTAAATGCGTTTTTTTTTTTTTAAAAATGACAACCCTGTCTCGAAAAAAAAAAACAAACAACTCCAAAGTTGTTCTCTGACCTTAATACAAATATCTATAGGCACATAGTAAATTTAATTCATTAAAGGTTAAAGGATACTAGGAACAAAAAGTGCTGAGATTAAAGGCATGCACCTGGCTTCAAGGCACCAAATTTATTTATAAAGGAAGCCAAAAAGGGAAGAGTGACTCAAAAAGCTCACACCTTTAATCCCAGCACCTGGGAGAATAAAGCAGAACACTGTTTAAAACCGTTAGGTTAAGGGCTGGGAATGTAGCTACTTTTATTGAGCACATGCATATATGCCAAAGCTGTGTGCAGGTCACAAGGCCTTTGTGTAAGCCTGCTCTCTTTCCACCTTTGCATGGGTTCCAAGTTCAGCCTATCAGGCACCATTACCCACTTAGCCTTTGTGCCCACCCTCAACGATATTGCAGTGATGTTAGAAAACAAGCCATTCCTTTTGCTGGTTTCTACTTTTAGAAACAAATTTACTAGGGTATTTAATATGCTCCGCTGCTTAACATACTAAATACTAAGTAAAAACAAAGATTCTAAGTGTGGAAATGTATGTCATAGACATGGCACTGCTGATATACTCCCACACTGGCATCAATGTGACAGACCATCACATACTGACAAAAAGAACACCCAATGGCAGTGAGTGGATCAGAACTACTAAATGGGAAAACCGCCAATTATATTTCAGATAGCAGAAGTAGGAAAGGTGCTTAGGGTTAACCCTCAACAGCATCCTATTAACTTGCTTTTATTATCTAGTCTATAAAACAAGGGCATAAAAACCAAACGAGCCTGGGGTTGGCAGGGCCAAGGAATTCAACATAATAAAGCTAAAATATAAAATGCTAAAAAGCAGTTAAGTAGCAGATCATTCATTCTGAGTGAACTAAGAATTAGGGGCACTGGGACAACAGGTCAAGACAATGTTCTTTTGTTCGTGTGTCTAAGCACAACTGTGGATTCAGTTCTTTGTTTCCACCTCTACATAGATTTTGGAACTAAACTCAGGCCACCGAGCTTATGTGGCAACTGCCTTTACCTACTAGACCATTAGACCATAGACCCATAGAAAACTCTTCATAGCTCTAAAAATTAATAAAACATTGTGTTCTTCTATCACCAGCTTTTCCTTACTGAAGACATTACTTAGCATAGAAAGAAAAGTCCAAACTGTCATCTTTCAGTCCTCCACATTCCCCTCTTTAATATGGTATTTTGTTCTATATACATTGATGAAAATTTAAAACAAACAAAAGGAACTTTAGTCAAAACTCCCCTTCCTCCTCCAGCTTTATTGGAATAGTTTAAAATTACATTTTCTATTTTCTAGGACTTCAGTTGCTTTTTCCATCTGACTTTTAAAAACTGATTACAGCAAATGAAACACAGTTGTCTAAGTGATATAGTATACAAAAATAACATCTTGATTTCTGTGAAAATGCATTTCTCTGCAGTTCCTGAATAGCTCCAAATTATGCTAACTCTGAGCATCGGATGTTTACTCTGGGTTTTAGATTTAGTCTTTGAAAAAAATGTGTTCTACACCTTTGCCATCACCATCTGTACGTCCAGCATCAACACTGGGATGAAGCTGCTTCTGTGTTAGGCTTTTAACCAGATTCCCTGGCATAGCCTTCAACACATATGTCTTTTCAGTTTACTCCCAACTCAACTGTATATTCTGAGGGCCTGATGCAGATGTTACTCGATGTTATTTAATAGCTACTGAGGTCAGACAATCCAAGGCCGTCATTATGCTAAGAATTAAAGTTATTTATGGAAGCTTAGATGCTTCCAGAATTGGTTTTACCTCCTACATGGGAACACACTCAAACCCAGAAGGGCTTACTGGTCTGACTGAACTCTTCCCATTCATTAATCCCTATTCACCAGTGGCACGGAAAGGGGGTTCTTTAACAAAGCATTATACATAANCCTTTGGCCAGTGAAGAGGATTCAGAGAAAATAATACAACCATCAATCAGAAAAAGGAGGGGCGACAAAGGAAAATAATTAGGCTGTAGCCTCAATTGTGCATTCCCGTGCAAGATGCCCTGACTCGCCACAGCGGTAACAGTTGACTTCACTTGTCTTGCTGCAATTGATGGCTACATGACCAGTTTCACCACACCTAAAAAAAAAAGAAAAGAAAATTTACATAGCTTTGACATTGCTTCTCAGAACAAAAAACACTGCTCTAAAATCAATGGTCAATTTAGAAAAAAAAAACCTTATGAACACAAATAAGCATGTTTTCTTTATAAGACTATTATTCTCTTTTATGAGACATTACTGCCTAGGTTGTTTTTAAATCCCTTACAGTGCACTCAAGTGTTTTCTTCCTTCTTTAAAAGGGTTATACACAGAAACAGTCTCAAATATAAGCCAATGCAAGCCGTAAACAACCTTCTAGCTCTGTGCTGTGACTACAGGAGTTAAATGATCAAACCCAGCTAAGAGTCTACATCTTTATATCTTCTAACTAAGAACAGAGAAGAGTAAAAAATAGGCTCTCAAAAACCTTGTCGGGCGTTGGTGGCACACACCTTTAATCCCAGCACTTGGGAGGCAGAGACAGGTGGATTTCTGAGTTCGAGGCCAGCCTGGTCTACAAAGTGAGTTCCAGGACAGCCGGGGCTATACAGAGAAACCCTGTCTCGAAAAACAAACAAAAAACCTTGTCATAAGAGATTAACTAGTTCCTAAGCCCAAAACATCAGCAAAGATGATGTTATTTGTAAATGAATCCCTAAGGTTTCATTTACATGCTCCAATAGCACTTAGTAACTACACCACACACAAGCCATAGTGTTTAGTTACACTCTTGACTTCCGATATTTGACAGGTTTTTGTTTCCTCCTTCCCTATGGGATACATACATACTTGCACAATTTCACTCAGTGAGACCTTATTGGCCCAAACTGTACACTTTATCTCCGTTCAGTGGTAGTGTCTGCCTACCAGGTTTGAGGTTCTAGGTCCAATACCTAATACTACAAAAGGAAAACCAGTAGCAAGGTTTCTTTGCCAGGAGTGGTTGAAACTGCCTCAAATTGAGGGGCCAATTTGGGCTACATAGTGAACTCATCTCAAAAAAGGAAAAGACTGCTCAGTAAGTAAAGCCATCTATCTATTTGCCACTAAGCCTGAATCTACCCTACAGAAGGAGATCAAGTCACAAGCCATTCTCAACAGACACTACCTCCACAAAAATCTTCAAGTTTTTCAGTACCACTTCATGACTCACCTATAGCACTTCACCTTGGTGCAGTCTTTTTGAATATGTCCAAATTCACCACAAGAATAGCACTTCTGCTCATCCGCATGGTCACAGTCACGAGCCAGATGCCCTGGCTTGCCACAGTTGTAGCAGCATTGCTCTCGCTCTCTCTTGGGCTCCTTGCAGTCCTTGGCAATGTGACCACCTCTACCGCAGTTATAGCAGGCTTCAACAATAAGGAAAAGAAGCAGACCAAGACTATAAAACCTTTATAAAGTAGTATGTTTAAGCCACATGCTACAAACCCTACAAAACCTTACAAAGCTGTGTGTACGTACACACTCACCTCTCCCAAGTATGAAGTGTTAAATACTTACCATCCTCCTGAAGATCACAATCCTTGGCAAGATGACCAGACTCACCACAGCGGTAGCAGATGTCAGGAAGAGACGAGGAAACAAACTGGAACCCTATTTTGAGTAGAACAAAAAGAATTGGGATAATCAGGCCAGCCTTGGTATTAATGAATGCAGGAGTACTTTAAAATTTTTTATTCGACAAAAATACCTCTATCCGAGGTAAAACCACCTCTGCCGCGGCTTCTCATTCCACGACCCCGACCTCCACCAGTAGGGCATTCCCTGGCCCAGTGGCCAGATCGTCCACACTTGAAGCATTCGTTGCTGCTCATAGCTGCAGTTAGAGCTTTGGAATATTTAAAAATATCATTAAACACTTAGAATTCTTACTGGTCAGAAAGACCAGTGTCAATCTATTGTGCTTTATTTATTCACCTACTACCATATGCAAAATGAAAAACTCTGAAACTGTATCTTACAACTTCTAAATGGGGTATATATGTATTAACATACCTGTTAATATTCTCAGTAATATCTCAATATTCCTGGTCCAGACTAAGTGTGTGTGTGTGTGTGTGTGTGTACTCACGCCATGTATACCTACTTCCCAAGGAAACTTAAAATAAATAAATAAGTGTATTTATTTATGTATATATCACTTACTTTTGCCCAGAAATACTAATTTAAATTTTCAAGCCAAGAAGAGTCGCAGAGAATCCTGAGTTCTAGGCCAGCCTGGGCTACATATATTCACTTTCTCAAAAACTTGTTACCAAGAGTAAAAACCCACAGCCAGTGGGCTCATAAGTCTGTCTTAAGACACTATGCAAACTGTCTTCTCCCTTAGGCCAGAAAACTCAAAGTACTCTCTTATGTACAATACAACTGCTGCATTTAATTAGGTCTTCTAGATTTTGGCCATTCCCCATAGAAACTTAAAACCTGGCTGAGAACTATGACGTTCACTACCTGCGACTCTCAGATTCTTCTGCACCCCCTCCCACTTGTCACACCCTTTTCCAACTTTTAAGAGCTATCTCAATGCCAAGTCTATTAAGAAAAATTTGACCATATCTCCCAGCCACATTTAATTCACATTAAAACTCAGGTTACTTGTTAACAGCTATCAAATCACACTAACAATGCTTTTAGTCATATTCCTGGAGGGCTGAGACTGAGTCAGCTCACCTTTGAATCACTTCAACATACCACATAGTGATCCTTTTAATAACAGTTATATACCATGGCTTTTGTGGAGATAGGGAGGCCTTAAATTATACAGACCCAATTCAATCTAATCAATTACTAACAGTAAAGCACTAAAAAATGTTTGGTATCACAAGTTACTCTATCACTAATTTACTATGTTAATGTCTTCAATTAAGTACTCACTAAGGGTACATCACTCAAACTTTCTCAAATCATAGGTATGATCCTATGCATACAGACATTTTAGGAACAAAGGCTTTTGCTTCCAATAGGGATCAATGCTCACTCTATAAGGACATTTCTGATGAAAAACAACAAACTAGTCAAACAAAAATCGCTCCTGGCTGAAGGGAATTGCTCAACAGTTACAAGTACTTGCTGCTTGTGAAAGGACTAGAATTCTCTTCCTAACATTGGCATAGCTCCAATTCCAGGACACTGTACACCCTCTTCTGACCTCCACTAGCACCAACTACAATATATATGGCACACACACAAACATGCAAAGAAAGTCATACAAAATAAAAGTGCTAGTACAAAAAGCAAATCAAGGAAGTATTAAGTGGAGGGAAAAAAGTATCTAAAAATCCAAGAGTAGTTGAGAATTTCCAACAGAGATAACCAAAATGAGCCTGCAGCCAAGTCTCTGTCTTACTGTAATACCTAGTATTCTTGAAGCCCTGGGTTCCATCTCCAGGACAGAGACAGACAGACAGAGACAGACAGACAGAGACACACACCTTAAAAAAAAAAATGTAAAAAGCAGTATTACCAGGCTCAGTGTCAGGTGCATGCCTAATATCCCAGCATAAGGAGGCTGAGGCAGGATGATCAAGTGTTAGACCAACCTTGCAATAACATGGTGGTGAAACAAGATCAATAAAATCAATTCCAAACCCAGAACACTCCTTCTCACTGCTGTTAGACAACAGATGTGTGTTCTCTTCCTCTTGCTAGTACCTTAGCTATATATAAAGATTCCAGAATCCTGGTTAAGTTCAGGTTAGCCAGTTAACTAGTACCTTAGCTGTATATAAAGATTCCAGAATCCTGGTTAAGTTCAGGTTAGCCAGTTAACTAGTACCTTAGCTGTATATAAAGATTCCAGAATCCTGGTTAAGTTCAGGTTAGCCAGTTAACTTGGCTAGCCGTTAGTTATGTCACCTCAAAGACACAGGGCCTTCACCACCAACTATGATGTGTTGAGCTAACTTTACTATTTCATCCGGCTATCTTAACATAGTGATTTACATTCATTTTTATCCTCTAGAACCTTAAGTTATATTTCCCAAGCAAAGGGGTATCCATCCTTGCCTTATCACAGTTGTTATACTGAGACCACAGGGCAGTTCTTGCCCTCTGAACATGAAGAATGCTCCAATAAATTGGCATGGCACCACAACACCACACTCTGTTGTAACAAACTAGATAAAATAAAAAGCAAGATACAGTCTGTTGCCGGGCGTGGTGGCGCCTTTAATCCCAGCACTTGGGAGGCAGAGGCAGGTGGATTTCTGAGTTTGAGGCCAGCCTGGTCTACAAAGTGAGTTCCAGGATAGCCAGGGTTACAGAGAACCCCTGTCTCGAAAGAAAAACAAAATACAAAACCAAACAACAACAACAACAATAAAGATACAGTCTGTTACCTGATTCTGGCCACCATGATGAAAAATAAAAGAGTACCAACCAGAAGAAAACTGTTTTACCCTATAATTCACTACTCAGACCTTGGTTAATTATATCTGTATCTGTATGTCCTGACTACGGGTGCAAAGGCTTAATAGCTGAGTATCGGCCGGGCGTGGTGGCGCACGCCTTTAATCCCAGCACTCGGGAGGCAGAGGCAGGCGGATTTCTGAGTTCGAGGCCAGCCTGGTCTACAAAGTGAGTTCCAGGACAGCCAGGGCTAAAGAGAAACCCTGTCTCGAAAAACCAAAAAAAAAAAAAAAAAAAATAGCTGAGTATCTACTGTGTCGGCCATAATTACATAATCTACTATCTTAACCACTCTTCAAGTTATGTATCCTTACTCCCTTTTTTTTTAAAGATTTATTTTATTTATTATATGTAAGTACACTGTAGCTGTCTTCAGACACTCCAGAAGAGGGCGCCAGATCTCGTTATGGATGGTTGTGAGCCACCATGTGGATGCTGGGATTTGAACTTATCACCTTCGGAAGAGCAATCGGGTGCTCTTACCTGCTGAGCCATCTCACCAGCCCCCTTACTCCCTTTTAATAAGGAAACAGGGTGGCTGGGTTTGGTGGCACATTCATTTAGCCCCAGCACTAGGGAGGCAGAGGCAGGCAGATCTCTGAATTCAAGGCCAACCTGGTCTACAGAGTGAGTTCCAAGACAGAGTGCTACAAAGAGAATCCTGTCTCCAAAAAAAAAAAAAAATTAGTAATAAACAGAACAACAAATCTGAGAACAAGTGACTTACCTACTAAAGCCATACTGGTAGAACCTAGTACTGATAAGATGTCAACAGTTTGCCTCTAAATTGGCTAAGGCTAGCTAAGTGATCAAGGAAAATAGACACATACATGCTGCTTCTTATATGTAATTTAAACCTCAATGCAGAAAGTATCTATTCTTTAGATAAACCAAATAAAAACTACACCGAGACACTGGAATTGAATCATTTTTAATTTATTTAGTCATTTTTAATTTATTCACAGTAATCCTTCACAGATTTTTTTTTTCTTTGGTTTTTCAAGACAGGGTTTTTCTGTGTATCCCTATCCCTGGCTGTCCTGGAACTCACTCTGTAGACCAGGCTGGTCTCGAACTCAGAAATCCACCTGCCTCTGCCTCAGTGCTGGGATTAAAGTTGTGCGCCACCACCGCCCTGCTAGATTTTTTTTATTTTAGGGCAAAATCTTTTGTCTTCTTACCCTTTTTAGTGTTAATACATACAAATACTAACAGCTTAATCTCACTAGCTAAATACCCTCATGAGTAATTTGAGTCCAGATTACTGCAGAACTCTCATATTTCTTCTACCTCCCCCACCTCTTTTTGGAATAGGGTCATATACAGCCTCTGTTGCCTGATTTTATTAGACATAGGAGACAGTCCTCAAATTTAAGAGATGGGCCTCAGTTCTGGTATTAAATGAGTGTGTCACCACTCCTGGATTTTCCTGCCCTTTTAAAACAAGTTTATTCTGTAGCCTAGGCAGGCTTCAAATTTATTTGCAATCCTGTCCATCCTTCCTAACACTGGGATGGTATAGGCCTTTATCACCACACCTGGCTTGTATTCATAACATACAAAGCCTTCCTATTTGCATGAGGCCGTAAGTTCACTTTATTATCCCAAGTATTTAGCAACCTGAAGTTAGACAGTGCCAGAACAAGGCACTGTGGAAAAGAGCATTGTCCACATAGATGGCCAGGGTGCCTTGCTTGGTTTTAGCACTCTGGTTCTCCACTTGCTGTCAGGAGGGAGTAGAGGGAGGCAAAACCCCCTCTGGAAATGCATTTCCCTAACAATCACGCCAGCAGGGACTTAGTCACTATATAATGTATTTAGGTGTAAAAGGTAAAAAGAATCAAGCCATACATCATTATAAAATCTTAATATTTGCAGTTGTTCAACTGCCAGAATATAAGCCCTTGGTCTTCAGCTGACTTGATTTAAAACATTTTAGAAACTGCTCATCTCTTTGAAATAAATTACCTCTTGGTATTAATCTGAAAATAGTCCAAATACAATAATTTCCTAATGTGAAGTAGGAGTTAAATATCCAGATATCGTACTGTTAGGGTTTTAAAAACTTGTTAATTTGAGGGAAAAATTAAGCCCTTAATTCAGCCCTTGGGATTCCAATAAGTTATTCCTTTTATAGTCCAGCATACAGAGTTCCTTGTAGACAAGAAGCAAGCTTAACAAGCTTTAAAAGGAACAAAAAAAGTACCTAGGACTATGCGGGTTACAATTTGATAAGCTTGAATTTTAACCAAAGTAACTTTCAGTTTTTCAGACTTAAAGAATAAAGTGATAAGGGTTACAGTTTATGTATCTTTTTTAAAAACTTTCAAAATCTTAAATTCAATATAATCTAGGAGCAAATGGCTAACAAACTTGCAAATTTAAATCCAAAGATTAATCCATTGTCATAAGTCTCTCCAGAATTGAGCCAAGCAACAGGAAATGGTAATTTTTAATCACATAAAACTAAATTTGGGGGTAAAATGAGAATATAACTTAATTCCCTTTTACTTTAATGCAGTCAGATTGAGTGTCGTGGTCTCTTGACTATTTTATGTCTTCAAGAATATTGCAAAAACCTAATCAGCCGATTGCTGTGCAATGTCTCCTTTTCCAAGACCCCCACCCCCACCCCAGATGTAGTCACTTCCTCTGAAAGTGCCTGGTGGCCGAGGCCATGTGCTTGACATGTGGCAACAGGCAAAAGGCTTCACCTATAAAATCAACACCCTAACCCAAGTGAGAACGATTAATCCGGCCTAAAACAGGTTTTCACGGTAATGAAAAATCTAGATTGATCTTTGCCAACTCTACTTCCGAGGCTTTCTTGTAATTTATATCCGTTTAATCCGAGAAATACTGACAAGGACTTCTGCCGCCCTGATGGCCTTAAAGGCCTGACAACCTACAGGTCCTTTCTACCCTGCTCCCACTCAATCAAAAAAAAAAAAAAGGTGGGGGGGGGGGCTGAGGGTCCTAAGACTTGAATCTCATCGATCCAGGGAAAGGTGGTTTCTTTTAAGTAGCGATATCGAATAAGCTGCTTAAGAATACGAACTATAAGAAATTAGGAGTTTGAATAAAGGTCGTCAGTACGGACACCCGAATCCAGACTCCCAAAGCCTTACAGTGGCGTGCGCGGGCTTCGTCACCGGCCAGGTCCTGAGGCCCCGCAGCCGCTGGCACATGGCCCGCCAGGCCTCCACCCGGCGCTCGGCCTACGAACGTCCACCTGGACCAGGCGCTCGCCCCGTCACACCGCCCCGTTCCAGGAGTTCCCGCCACCCTGGCCCTCTGCGCTAGGCCCGCGCGCGACTCTCCTCGCCTCGGCCCCAAGGGCGCCGGGCCTCGTCGCCACACGAATGAGGCCTGCGTGGCCCTGGGGGAGCCGAGCGAGGCCCCCGCGCTCCGGCCCTAGTGCCCGCGCCGCAGGACGGCCAGGACGCCCGCCAAGTGCGGCGGGCCAGAAACTGGGGCCGAGGCGGCGATCGGGCCGAGCCCCGCGCCTGACGCAGCAGGGCGCGGGCCGAGGTGCGGCCGCCATCGCGCCTCGCAGTTCCGGCCCTCCGTCCCTCTCGGCCGCACCAGCTCCGCCACCTCGCAGGCTATACCCTCGCCTCTCACCTTCGGCGTCTGAGCTGCCCACAGCGGAGGAGACTCGGACGTAGAACCAAGAAGGCGACTCGCAAAGCGGCGGCTGTTTATCTTCAGGGTCCTTGCCTGCGCCACACGCGGGTCTGCACACGGCCCCACACACGCCGCTGCGCACGGCTCTCCTCCGCCTCGCCCACGGGTCCAATCAGCGCAGGAAGCTAGGCCAGCCAATCAGAATCGCCCACTGGGAGCGCGGCCTCGCGCGAGGGCGGCAGGGGCGGGGCGGACTGCTCCACGCCCGGCCTCTTCCGGCCTGCAGCGCTCGCGGCCTTCCCGCCCATAGCTGGGTTCCGTGTCTGCGGTGGGTGGTTCGCTGCTTTCCTTCCAGCAGTTCGTCCGTCGAGCCTTTACTGGCCTCACTCCAACTCCGAGTGATGGTTCTCGCCAGCTGTAGCCTACGGGGCTGGTCCGGGCAGTGGTCGCAACTTGCGGGAGCCAACCTCCCCCCTGCTCGGCCTGCCCCTAAGCCTGGCGGGGCTCAGAAGCAAGCCAGGTTTCCAAAACACACACACTTAGGTTTGGGGGAAGGTCGCAGTGGCCTGATCATAGAAGCTGCTGTGGCTACCATTACGGTCCATGAGATGCGTTTGGGTTTTGTGTTTCCTCGGTATAAACAGCGCGCTGCTAGTACCCCTGGCTTGCAATAGCCCCAAATGAAAATGCCTAAAGAGATTCAAGATGGTGACAGGTGATTTGTGTCACAACACTTCTTGTGACCCATAATGAATGACATCCCTAGGATTTGTGCATGAAAGGAAGCCAGGAAAGTTATTGCCTGGGCTGCCCCATTTTGGAGTGACCTTCGTTTGCATTTCGTGGTATCTCCAAAAGAAATTGTATAGTCATAGGTCCTCAAAGCAGAAAGCTATCGTGTAAATGTTTCCTGTAAGTCCTGTCTTTGATCCCCAGCGTTACCACACACCCCGAAAACAAATTTCTATATAAACTAAAACATTCTAGAACTCTGTCCTGTTTTAATGAATTTTTACTACAAACATGAAAAATCTGGAAGTCTCAAGTCTCTTGAGTTCTAGAAAGTACTAAAATTTGTCTAAATTTTAATTTCCACTAGTGACTTACTCTTTAAACTTAAACATGGGCCTGCAGAAATGACTTAGAAGTTAAGAGCAGCCAGGCCTGGTGGTGCATACCTTTAATGGCTTGCACTTGGGAAGTAGAGGCGGTGAACTTGTCAGTCCAAGTTCATCCTAATCTACATAGCAAGTCCCAGGTCAGCCTTGGCTACATAGTAAGAACTTTGGGCTGTAGATAGGGTTTAGAAGAGCATTTGTCCCACACAAGACGCTGGATTCCATTTCAACAGAAGAACAAAATGTTCAATCATAGTCAGACCCAGTCTCAAAATAAGCAAAAACCCACCAACAGCAACAACAACACATGCTGCTATTGAAGAGAACCAGAATTTGGTTCCCAACACCTATATCCTACTAACAACTACCTATAACTCCAGGTCCAGAGGATCTAATGTCCTCTAACTTAGGAGGTGCACATAAATACACTCAGCCACATACACATACATCTTTGTTGTTGTTCTTGTTGAGTCAGGGTCTCTATAGCCCTGGCCATCCTGCAACTCACTACTCATAGACCAGGCTGATCTCGAACTCACAGAGATCCACCTGTCTCTGCCTCCAGAGAACTGAGATTGTAAGCATGCCACCATACCCGGCTTCATTTTTTTTTTTCAACTGAATGTAGAAATCTATGAAGAAATTGAAAGGGCAAAGAGTAGAGCTCAACGGTAGAGTGCTTGGCAAGTGCAAGGTCCCGGTTTCCAATACCCAGTACCCAAACAAACAAAACCCCCCCTAAGGGTCTGGAGAGGTGGCTCAGCTAAAAAGAGCACTGGCTGCTTCCAGAGGACCCAGAGTCAACTACCAGGTCCTGAGTGGCATTTTGTACCCAACTATAACTCCAGTTCTGGAGAATCCAGAACCTTTTCGCCTCCACAGGCACTGCACCCATGTGCTACACAGACATGCATGCAAGCAAAACACCCATGCACATAAAAATAAACCTAAAAAGTTAGAAGGTGAAACCAGGATGAACCCTTCTTGCCAGCAGCAGTCCCCCTGTTGGTGAATGTGGAGACTTGAGCCACTGTTTTCCCTAGCATATCATCTCAGTGGGTCCTTCCAGTTCCAAGGCTATGACTGAGAGACGTGAAACCTAGGTTTAAATTACCATAACTCATCAACGCAAAGCATTTAGCCCTTTGTGTTTAACTCGATGTTAGTACACCACAATTGTCAAAATGTGAATGCATTTTAATAATGCATGCTATTTTTAAACCTTTAAACAAAAAGGATAAAGCATAAAAGGTTTTCATAGCACAAAAAGATCACACCTCCAATCATGTTGAATAAATCCTTATCAATTGATTAAGCTATAACATCAGACTTACCAGCAGTAAAATGGTAGGTTTTATTTCAATTGTTTCTTGGTTTTGTTTTGGGGTTTTGTTTTGTTTTGTTTTGTTTTTTGTTTTTTTGTTTTTTTGTTTTTCGAGACAGGGTTTCTCTGTATAGCCCTGGCTGTCCTGGAACTCTTTGTAGACCAGGCTGGCCTCGAACTCAGAAATCCACCTGCCTCTGCCTCCCGAGTGCTGGGATTAAAGGCGTGTGCCACTACGCCCAGCTATTTCAATTGTTTCTTGTTGTTTTTTTGTTTGTTTGTTTGTTTTTTGAGACAGGGTTTCTCTGTATATCCCTGGCTGTCCTGGAACTCACTTTGTAGACCAGGCTGGCCTCGAACTCAGAAATCCGCCTGCCTCTGCCTCCCGAGTGCTGGGATTAAAGGCGTGCGCCACCACGCCCGGCACTTTTTCATGTTTTTTTGTTGTTTTTTTTTGTTTGTTTGTTTTTTGAGACAGGGTTTCTCTGTATATCCCTGGCTGTCAATTGTTTCTTAAAGGGAATTTTATACTTTGTTATAGATATATAGATTCCATTTCCCTGCTCTGATTGTCATAATATTATAGTATCTTTTTCTTTTCTATCAAGGTCGGCTGTCCTTGAATTGCTTGAGTTCTTCAGATCTTGGTGTTGAACACTAGGATTACAGCTGTGCTCTCCCAAACCCAGCCTGCTTTTCAGGATTTAGTCTATTCCCTGCCTTTCTGCTTTGGAGGCATACATGGGTGGAAACAATCTGTTCTCCTCTTCCTTAGCCACATACTTTACTTTCCAAGTAAGGTCACAGCAGTTTCCCTGATGGCACAGAAAACATAAAGAAAAAGACCTATGTACCATCTCAGTCTGACAGCAGAATCTAAAGCATGTGCCATGCAGCTGGGCACTGAATGGGAAATGGAGAGTTGGCAAGTGTAGCTGCTCTATTGTGACCAGTTTTAAGGACTGAATCCTGCTGAGTCATAGCCTTGGTCCTCTCTCCAACATTCAGTACTTTCTTATGGCCCCTGCTAACCGGCAAGTTTTTCAAGAGCAAGGTCTAGAGGATAACTGAATACCTTTGTAACCCATGTGACACTACGCACAATGCCTAACCCTGAACAGGGATGGAGGAGGGGTAAAACACATCCCAAGGGCAGAGACTACAACAGGAGTCTATTTCTTCAGCACTATTGACAGCTTAACTTAGAAAAACATTATACTTTATTTATATATTTTTGTACGTATATGCTTGTGTATGTTTGGAAATGTGCTATCCCACGTGTAGAGGTCAGAGGACAAGTTGGGGGTGGGGGAGCATCCATTCTTTCCTTCTCACATGTGGGTTCAGAGATCAAGCCCAGACTGTGAAGCCTGGCAGCGAACACTTACTTGTTGAACCATCTTGGTGACCCACAGCTCAGCTTTTGGTAAGGCTGGGTTTTGTTTTGTTTTGATTTTTCTTCCTTATTTTTAAACATTTCTCATGAAATGGGTGGACATATTCAGGAACTACAAGTTAACTTCCATTATAGATCTCCTTGCCAACTATCATAATGTCTCATGGCCAGTCTGGTTCTATGAATAGTGATAATTAGAGAATGCTGGACGCCAAATGAAGAGTCATCAGTTGTCACACCACCACGCCCAGCTTCAAAGCAACTTTTTTTTTTTTTGAGACAGGGTTTCTCTGTGTAGCTCTGGCTGTCCTGGAACTCACTTTGTAGACCAGGCTGGCCTCGAACTCAGAAATCCACCTGCCTCTGCCTTCTGAGTGCTGGGATTAAAGGTGAGTGCCACCACGCCTGGCTTTGTTTGGTTTTTTTTTTGTTGTTGTTGTTGTTTTTGTTTTTGTTTTTTGGGTTTGTTTTTTTGTCAAAGCAACTTTTAATATAAGAAACATTCCATCCCTGGGCCTAGAAGTAAGACCAAACATGTTATGTGTGATTGTGCTTAAAATGGTAAATTAGGAACAAATCATAAAATTATTAATTTAGACTGGTATGATGTCACGCACCTTTAATTCCAGTAGAAAGAGGTAAAGGCAGGCAGCTATCTTTGAGTTCAAGGCAAGGCAAGACTACATAGTGAGATCCTGTCTTAAAAGCAAAAAACAGTTTAGGGTTCTCGTGTTCTGAAACAGTATGGGCTTCATATATAGCTTTGCCTTCTACATACTCACTTTATGAATTTATGAAGATGCTGCTTGTCTGCAGTTGCTTTATCTGCAAGGCTGGATGTGATGCTGTGTGCCTATAACCCCAGCACGTGGGCAATGGAGGCGGGGGATCAAGAGTTCAAGGTTATCTTCAGCTATATATGGAGCTTGAAGCCATCCTGTGCTTGGAGACCCACTCTCAAACAAACAAACAAGACAGAAAGATAGAAAAGAAAGAAATACTATAATATTATGACAATCAGAATATAAAGCTTTTATAGCAATATCTGGCATAAAGCAAGCAGGATCATTCTGTCATCTGTTACTGCCTACTGAATGCTGAGTCTAGATTGGTTTGGTCTACTTGCTTTGTTTGCCAAGCCTG
Organism: Mus minutoides; assembly: GCA_902729485.2. Taxonomy (NCBI): domain Eukaryota; kingdom Metazoa; phylum Chordata; class Mammalia; order Rodentia; family Muridae; genus Mus; species Mus minutoides. Next base: position 24,848 of record CACVCL010030550.1, read on the forward strand.
GAATTCAATATGTAGACCAGTCTGACCTTGAACCACACAGAGATCTGCCTCTTCCTCCATCAGTACAGGCAAAGGTAGAGCCCAGGCAGGGCTTAAGCCCGTTCTCCTCCCACCTCCATCTCTTCAGTATCACCCGTCAGCAGTTGCCACCATCACCAGCTGTTTTGGATCTTTATTTGTGTTGGTTTTTATTCAGGATCTCACTTTGTAGCCCTGGCTAGCCTGGAACTCAGCAGGACCAGTCTGGGTTAGAACCTGTCCCTGCCTCCTAAATGCTGGGATTAAAGGAATGTGCAACCACCCCCGAGGTGGTGTTTTTGTTTTCTTTTTCATTCTTTTTTTTTGGTTGTTGTTTATTTTTTGTTTTTCGAGACAAGGTTTCTCTGTATAGCCCTGGCTGTCCTGGAACTCATTCTGTAGACCAGGCTAGCCTGGCCTCGAACTCAGAAATCTGCCTGCCTCTGCCTCCCAAGTGCTGGGATTAAAGGCGCACCACCAAGCCTGGCAGTGTTTTTGTTTTGAGACAAAGTTTCCTATAGCCCAGGGTGGGCCCAAACTTGCTACAGAACCCAAAACCTAGAATGCCTGAATCTCCAGCCTCTACCTCTCTAGATGCTAGGATCACAAATAGGCATCACTATGCCCAGCTATGCCAGACATTTTTATGATTTTCATGAGTTTTCACAAAACTTTTGTAAGTTCTCATTATCCCCAGAAGGTTAATGTTCAGAGATTTAAGATAATCTGCCCAAGGTCAAAATGTGAGGAGCATGCATCCAACACAGCCTGTGTGTTTAGCCATTGGATCATCCACTCAGCTCCATTCCTAAAAACTGTGTCCTTACAAATGTTATATAAACCAGGAACCTCTGAGTCAGAGTCAGGAAGATCTCTGTGAGTTCAAGGCCAGCCTTGTCTACAGAGTGAGTTTTAGGACAGCCAGTACTATAGAGAGAGACTTTGACCTCTAAAAGGAGGAGGTGGAGGAGGAAGAAAAAGAGAAAAAAATAAAAATAAAAAAGTTATGTAAATGGAGTCATATTATCTTTTTTTTTTTTTTTTTTGGCTTTTTGGTTTTTTCGAGACAGGGTGGTTTCTCTGTATGGTGGCACACGCCTTTAATCCCAACACTGGGGCAGAAGGCAGAGGCAGGCAGGGGGCAGAGGCAGGCGGATTTCTGAGTTTGAGGCCAGGGCTCCCTGGCTGTCCTGGAACTCACTTTGTAGACCAGGCTGGCCTCAAACTCAGAAATCCGCCTGCCTCTGCCACCACCACCCCCAGTGCTTGTATTAAAGGCGTGCGCCACCATACCTGGCTAGATTATCTTTTTTCTCCCATTATAGTTGTCTGTAAATCCATTCCAAATCACTGTAGATCAATACTCCATTCTTTTTTTCTTTTCTTTTTTTTTTTTTTTTCGAGACAGGGTTTCTCTGTATAGCCCTGGCTGTCTTTGAACTCACTCTGTAGACCAGGCTGGCCTCGAACTCAGAAATCCGCCTGCTTTTGCCTCCCGAGTGCTGGGATTAAAGGCGTGCGCCACCACGCCCGGCACTCCATTCTTTTTATTGCTGATATTCCTCAGTTGAGCATACCACATGTGTTTAGCTACTGGTCATTGAAGGGCCTCCTTCCAGTTTCAGACTACTATGATAAATGGCACTGCAAAAAGAAAGTAAATCAATTGGTACAAACATTTACTCAATATAATGCTTCTCTATGAATGTAAATTTTCATCTTGCCTCTCACTCTCTAATTAGCATTTTCCAGATTACTAGGGGAGCTAAACATTTCTTCTAAAATTGTAGTCTTCAAGTTTCTTCTTTCCAGAAAAACCTATTTTGAACATTTTTCCTATTGACTTGGTCTCTTTCTTGTTAATTTTTAAGTCTTGTTAGCATTTCTTTTTTTTATTCCTTTCCTTCTTCCTTTATTTATTTATTTATTTTTAGTTGGTTTCATTTTGCTGTGTGTGTATACATCTATGTGCATGCTATGGTTGTGTATGATAGGCATGTCTGTACCATGACACGTGTGGAGATTCAGAGGACAACCTTGGGTCTTAGTCCTTGCTTTTCACCATGGTGTTCTGAGACATGGTCTTATAGTAGGAATTATATATTCTACCTACCTGTGTATAAGACACGCAATTCTGGTATTTATTTACAACCCATAACCCTAGTTTGGGCAGGTTTGGAGCTATTTTAATTTATTCCCCAGCCACAATGTCACTTGTTACTTGCTGTTTCTCCTAGCCATGTGCTCATGGTCCATAGCCTCTCATGGCGGCCTCCTCCCCTCTTCATCTCCTCTCTCTTCTTTCTCTCTTTGTCTCCTCTCTTCTCCTTCTCTGGTCTCTATGGAGACGCCCTCACACAATCCCCAAGTCTTACCGTCTCTCTCTACTGCCCAATTGCAGACTTTATCCTTTTATTGACCAATTAACTTGGAGAGCTTGGTTTGTACAACAAAAGCTGGTGACCATGAGAATTCACTTGTCTTGGGGCAACCAGTTCTTGGAGTACAGAATTTAGGATTTGAATACATAGCAGCACCAGACCAACCCCAACAGGGTCTCTTGTTGCTCACAGCTTCGTTGGCCTGGTTAACTTGCATCCTGTATCCTTGTATGGCATCCTAGGCTTCCCAATGCTCACATTACTGCTATGTTTTTACCTGGACCCTAGAGATCTGAATAGCTTAGCAAGTGTTCTACCCACTGAGCCATCTCCCTAGCCATCTCTAATTGTTCTTGTGTGAAGGGACTGAAGAGGTCCACACAATCCTCCATAGGGCAGATCTTCCTGGCATCCATCCATCACACTTCTACCTGATAGAGGGCAGATGCCAACAGCCCATAGATTTGTCTCAGTAAATCTTTTGCTTCTTTTGAAGCATTTAGATGCATTTATTTCAAGCTAAGCCCAGCCCATGCTTTCCAGCATTTTGACCAGCTCTGGGAAGCTGCTGATATCATGGTCTTCCTGCCTTTCCTGGTGCTCCCATTTCCTCCGCTCTGCAGCTAGAATTTAGAATCCTGACTCATCCTTCAGCAGCCACAGAGAATGCTGATTAATCTAGTACAGTCAGTGCTCACAAAGTGACTTTGAAAAAAAAGAGCTTTGGAGGAACCAACGCCAGTGTGCTTCCAGGTACCAGACAGCCTCTTCTTGGTCTTCAGTTGTTCAGCAGCCATTGCTTGCCCCTTGGCAGAAACAGGAGCCATGCTCCTGCAGACCTGGCCAAAAAGCTGGGGACCTTCCCAGCTGGTGTAGCCAATTCTGTCTTCCTGAGGCCATAACAGTGCAGTGACCACCTACCCCACCTTGATCTGCACTTACAGAGCCAGCCTGGCTACCGCACAGGGTTTAGGATAAGAATCTGCATAACGCGGCAGTTCACCCAGTGATCTTTGAGACATTCCCTGCAGCTCAAAAGGTGGTGGACTCCTAGGATCTTAGCACTCAAAAGTCTGAGGCAGGAGAATCACAAGTTCCAGGCCTGTTTAAGCTACATGAAATCTTGTTTTAAAGATTTGTAAAAATGACATTCATTTAGCCATTGCCTTGACATTTTTTCTTTCTAAAAAATTTTTAAATTTTGTATTGTGTTTAGGAGGTGGTATACACATGCCATGGTGAGTGTGCAAAGTCAGCAAATGTGTGGGGTTGATTCTTTTCCTCTGTCATCTGGGATTCAGGATTGAACTCAGTTTGTCAGGGTTGTCCCCAGGTACCTCTAACCCCTATATCATTCCCTGCTCCTCATTATAAACTAAAAAGAAATTTAGCTTTATTTCATCTTTATGTGTATGAATGTTTTTTGAGTATACATATGAGCACCACATGCATGCATGGTCTCCTCCACTGTCAGATCTCATGGAACTAGAATTACAAATGGTTGTGAACCACAACCCAGGTCCTCTGCAAGAGCAACAAGTATTCCTGACTGTTATCTGTCCAGCCCCTCATTTGAAAAATTATTTTATTTATTTATTTCAGGGGGTGGGGCAACCAAAGCACAGGTTTGAAAGTCAAAGGACAACCTGCAGGACTCGGTTTGCTCCTTCTACCATGTGGGTGTGAGCCACCTTGGCAACCCTGCTTTTCTTTATTGACATACAGTGATTGTATGATTCACTAAGTGGGATATTTCAACACACATACAGGTATTTATACACATCGTATGCAATGATAAAATCAGTAATTAGTATTTCCAGTGTTTTATCATTCTTTCTGTTTGGAGGTTTCATTTTACCTTCTCCAGTTTTCACAAGACGAGTAACAGTGGTCTTGAGCTATAGTTCCAGCCATGCTGGGAACACTAGAGCTGACTCTTCCTTTTTTTTTTTTTTAAAGATTTATTTTATTTATTATATGTAAGTACACTGTAGCTGTCTTCAGACACTCTAGAAGAGGGCGCCAGATCTCGTTACGGATGGTTGTGAGCCACCATGTGGATGCTGGGATTTGAACTTATCACCTTCGGAAGAGCAGTCGGGTGCTCTTACCCGCTGAGCCATCTCACCAGCCCCTTACTCTTCCTTTTAACTGTAGCCTTTCCCAACTCCTTTCTGTTCCAGCTTCCCCTGCCCTGCCTACTACACATAATTCTACTCTCCTCAATGAGGTCAACACTTTTGTTTTTTGAGACAGTGTTGTCTCTCTCATTGGTCAGCATTACCTATCCTGGAACTAGCCACATAGACCAGGCTGGCCTTGAACTCACACTCACAGAGATCGCCTGCTTCTGCCTCCCAAGCACTGGGACTAAAAGCATGCACTGCCTGGCCAAGTTCTAGAGGTCACTTCTAAAAGTTCTAGATGCGAACACATGAGGTTTGTCTCTTTTCCTCTGGCTCATTTCACGTGACATGAGTTCATTTCATAGCATGAGTTTGATAACATGAATATGATAATTCCCCCAGATAATGCACAGAGAAACTAATGTGCAAAAATTCATATTAAAGAGGTGTGTGGCTGGGCGGTGGTGGAGCACACCTTTAATCCCAGTACTTGGGAGGCAGAGGCAGGTGGATTTCTGCGTTCGAGGCCAGCCTGGTCGACAGAGTGAGTTCCAGGACAGCCAGGGCTACACAGAGAAACCTGTCTTGAAAAACAAAGAGGTGTGTGTTAGGAGCAGGGGGAATTTCTTATAATTTTTTGCTTAAGCCAAAGCAAGGACATAAAAACAGGTTGTCTAGGAGTATGAGAATTTATGTTTGTGCTACACAAATAATGCCCAAAACTGATTTTGGGTATTTCCAAAGGGCTGCGTTAAGTATGTATCCCTATATAAAAACAGATTAAGGTAAACATCTGTAGGCCTCTTTTGTAATTTTTGTCTCTTCTTCTTTCAGTACTGAGAATTAAATCTAGGGCAGCATGTGGGTCATGTCCCCACTTTGGAGATCTGTATGCATACTTACTTGGGCTACCTACAATCCTTCCAACCCCTGACACTATGTAGAGAAAAAGAAGGTTAGAGAGGAAAGTTCAGGGCAGAGACCGCTTTAGACTACTTCCTGCTGACTAGGAACATTGAGTTCCCAGAGGCAAGTCCAGTCTTCATCATCAGAATATTTCCAACCTGCAATCTAGCAATCCAGCAATCCATTGCAAACAGGAGGCGGGAACAACCCACAGCAGCAGGGAAGCAGCAGCCACCTCTGGCCCTCTCCAGAGACCCAAACATAAAATATCTGCAGCTGGAAAAATCATACCCCTCCTAGAACACAAGACAGTCATAGTTGGCAACTGTGCATAATCTGTAGCATCTCCACATCCCACACTTGGGATTAAAAAATATTCACGTAACATAAATGGATTTTTTCTTTTTTCTTTTTTTTTGTTTTTGTTTTTGTTTTTGCTTTTTTGAGACAGGGTTTCTCTGTATAGCCCTGGCTGTCCTGGAACTCACTCTGTAGACCAGGCTGGCCTCGAACTCAGAAATCCGCCTGCCTCTGCCTCCCAAGTGCTGGGATTAAAGGCGTGCACCACCACTGCCCAGTATAACTGGATTTTTAAGGAAAACAAAATTCTCACTGCAAGACTCAAATGACCCTTTCACAGGAGTTGCTTAAGACCACTGGAAAACACAGATACTTACATTATGATTCAAAACAGTAGCAAATGGGGCTGGAAAGATAGCTCAGTGGTTAAGAGTGCCGACTGCTCTTTCCGAAGGTCCTGAGTTCAAATCCCAGCAACCACATGGTGGCACACAACCATCCATAATGAAATCTGATGCCCTCTTCTGGAATGTCTGAAGACAGCTACAGTGTACTTACATATAATAAATAAATAAATCTTTAAGAAAAAAGTAGCAAATGTAGTTATGAATTAGCTATGAACATAATTTTATGATTGTGAGTCACCACAACGTGAGAAACCGTATGAAAGGCTCACAGTGTTAGGACAGTTGAGAACCACTGGTGTAGAACCTCACACTCCTTAGGCAAACATTCTATCACTAAGGTACAAGGCTGACCTTGACCAATATAGCTGCGGCTGGCCTTGAATTTGCAATCTTCCTGCCAGCCTGAGATTACAGACTTATACCCACCAGGCCGGGCCACAGTTCCTTTCCTATAGTGATTTGTCGCACAGGGAAGGTGGTTTTATAACAAGCCCCAGACCTTAGTAGATCTACTCACTTCATGACAGAAGTACCATTCAGGCTGTAAAATTCAGCACATAGACAACACAGCCTCCCCAAACTAAAAGAAAAATCTAATCCATCAAAGTCCACAGTTCTGGGAAAGTCTCTAAATGCCCACGCTTGCTCTTTTGGCATTTGTAGTTCCACTCTGGTTACCTGAAGTATGTCAACCCAGGATATAGCTTGGGGACACAATGGGATCCTGAACAGCTAATAAAGACTTTCTATTTGCTTAAATCTATATCCAGGCAGTCATTTCTGGTAGATACCCCACAACAGTTTGTGTGGATTGTGTTCTATTTTGTTAAGTTCTGAGTCAAAGGTCAAGGAGACCTGGCTGACCTCAGACTCATTATGTCACAGAGAAAGATCCTGGACCCCTGATCTTCCTACCTCTATCTACCACCCAACTCTGATAGAGTTTTTTAGTTTTTGGTTTTTTGGGGGTATTTTGTTTTGTTTTTTCGAGACAGGGTTTCTCTGTGTAGTCCTGGTAGTCCTGGAACTCACTTTGTAGACCAAGCTGGCCTCGAACTCAGAAATCTGCCTGCCTCTGCCTCCCTGAGTGCTGGGATTAAAGGCATGTGCCACCACACCCAGCTTTGAGTATTTTTTAAGAATGAGCTATTTCTTTAATTCCCTTTTTTATTTTGTTTCGGTTCCCACATTTACAAACACAGAATGCTCACATACACAGTTAATAAAGACATAATTTGATATCACTACTAGAAGAAGAAACTATGAATTCCCAGGGCCTTACCTGATACAAGCATGGACATCTACGCTGGGTCTCTTGCCGAGATAAGGAGCACCTGTGTGATGATGCCATTAGGAGAGACTCCTTGGTAACTGGGTGAATCAGGGATCTGAAGTTCAAGGTCATCCTCAGATAGATAAGCATAAGTTTGAACTCATTCCTGGCTACATGAGACTCCTTCTCCATCCCACCCCAAAATGGATATTGCAGTTAAAAATAAAGCAGGAGGCTAGTGAAACGGCTCAGTGGGTAAAGCCACTAGTGTCCAAGATGACTTGAATTCCATTCCTGTACCCCATGTGGTGGAAAGGGAGGACCAACAGGCTGTTCTCTGCCTTCTACACAAGTGTTGTGGCACTTGTTAGTGCATGAACACATTCACCCTCTGTGTACACACACACACACACACACACGCACACACACCAAACAAACACAGGCTGGAGAGATATCTGAGGATAAGACCTTTCTGCTCTTACAGAAAACCTGAGTTCAGTTCCAGGTACCTATATTGCATAATTCACAAGCTTCCATAACTCCAGCTATTGGAGATCAGAAACCATCTTCTGACCTCCCAAGGCAACTACACTCAAATGCACCTAACCCCACACGGGCAGACACATACACATATAATTAGAAATAAAGCTGGTTTTGGTGGTGATTGCTTTAATCCCAGAACTGCTTAGGTACAATCTCTGTGACAGGTGGATTTCTGTGAGTTCAAGGCCAGTTTTGAAGCATCCGGACAGCCAGGGCTGCATAGCGACCCTGTTTCAAAACAAGCAAGAAAGCAAGCATAAAAACAAACAGAATCCTAAAATACATAAATGTAATCAGAATTTCTAGAGAAAGCCAGGAGATGTAGCGCTCACTGCTAGAGTTGCATCTTCCTCTGTCCTGTGATCTTCCAGCATTCTCCAGGGCTATGTTGAGCAGGAACCAATCACTGACTTCCCTTGGAAAGGTTCTTTCTTTTTATGAAGTGTTTTGCCCTTAGGTCTTTCTTGGAGAAAACACTAAATTCCTGCACTAGATTTCACACTGGTGCTTACAAGTGCTTGTAGTGATAAGAATGTGTTTTCGTGCCAGGCCGTGGTGGCACACACCTTTAATCCCAGCACTCGGGAGGCAGAGGCAGGCAGATTTCTGAGTTCGAGGCCAGCCTGGTCTACAAAGTGAGTTCCAGGACAGCCAGGACTATACAGAGAAACCCTGTCTTGCAAAACAACAACAACAACAACAATTAAAAAAAAAAAAAAGAAGAACCCACACAGTAGCAAAGACCAACTACAAGCGCTGTCTCAAATTTATTCACACCATATATACAGGGCTTTAGTTGATTTTTTCTTCTATCTGTAAGTGTGTGTGTGTGTATTAGTGTGTGTGTGTGTGTGCACTAGATAAGTACTTTATCATAGAGGTGCACCCCAGCCCACTTTTAGAGGTCCACAGAGTATTATTTATCCCTGCATAGTATATACCATAGAGGGGACTCAATGATGAAACTATAGACAATCCATAACAGTGCACAGGTGAGGCGTGCACGCCTACATCTGCAGCACACAAAAGGCCCCGGCAGACAAACTCAGCACCAGCCTGGGCTACACAGTGAGACCCTGTCTCAGAAACAGCATCAGCAAACATTAGATCATTCTGCATTACAGATTATACAAGGTGAAAGATGTGTCTTACTAATTTTTACAATCTTAGCAGTTGTTACACTACCTGGAACACGAGCATTTCACAAATTATTATTTTTTAATCTATAAAATGTTCTAGAAAGAATTCTTGAGAGAATGGTTTGTTCCCCTCTCAACTTTAGCCAGAAGTTGCACAACTTGCTCATTGTCCATCCTAAGAGCCAACATTTGCTACACTGCACCTGAGAGTTGCTAAGACAGAGCATTTCCCTCAGGTTTTTCCTGTTTCCTAAACTGCCTTTCCACCTCGATTTGCTAGGAGCAGCAGTTGGCATGTGTCTTCTGCAGGCCTGTGTCATGATGTGGTAAATGGAGTCTGCAATGTGCAGAAGAGATGTTAGCACAGGTGCTTTGTAAGCAAAAATGCGCTGGGGAGTGTATCCATAGAACCGTGTGGATCATAAGCCTGTGGCCAGGTGTGGTGGCATACAACTAGAATCCCAGCACTTGGAAGAATGAGAAAAGAATCAAAGGCTGGAGACTAGCCTGAGCTACAGAATGAGTTGGAGGCCACCATGTCTCTATAGCTTACTTTTTAGTTTTGGCAGTCATGGATAAAGCTGTTGTAAATATGTGGGTACTAATGGCTGTGTGGACACGAGCTGTCAACACATTCAGGTAAATATCAAAGAGCACTTGCTGACTCTGATGGTAAAAGTATGTTCAATCTAAGAAAATGACAAATTAAGCCGGGTGTGGTGGCTCACGCCTTTAATCCCAGCACTCGGGAGGCAGAGGCAGGCGGATTTCTGAGTTCGAGGCCAGCCTGATCTACAAAGTGAGCTCCAGGACAGCCAGGGCTACACAGAGAAACCCTGTCTCAAAAAACCAAAAAAAAAAAAAAAAAGAAAGAAAGAAAGAAAATGACAAATTAGCCAACTGTGGTTGTGTATGGTGTATGCCTGTAAACCTAGCACTTGGGACACTTGGGAAGTAGAGGCAAGGACAAGAGTTCAAGTTCATTCTAGAATACATAGTAAAAGTGCACCTTATTAATCTCTCTCTCTCTCTCTCTCTCTCTCTCTCTCTCTCTCGCTCACACACACACACACACACACACACACACACACTTATAGCATTTAGCCCTCCCCCTACTCTTAATCCTCCCACACCTCTGGCAATAAATGAGAGCTCCTTCTGCTGCCCACCCTTACCAGCATGTAGTGTTGTTATTGTTTGGTTTGGACCATTCCCCAACCCACATCAGCACCACAGACTAAGCCCACTCTGTTCTTGCTGGAGGAAATAAGTATTCCTTCACAAACTTCTTTTAAAGAATGGAAGCGTGGGGCTGGTGAGATGGCTCAGCGGGTAAGAGCACCCGACTGCTCTTCCGAAGGTGATAAGTTCAAATCCCAGCAACCACATGGTGGCTCACAACCATCCGTAACAAGATCTGGCTCCCTCTTCTGGAGTATCTGAAGACAGCTACAGTGTACTTACATATAATAAATAAAATAAATCTTTAAAAAAAATGAAAAAAAAAAAAAAAGAATGGAAGCGTATACCACATTCTCAGCTTGGTAGACGAGTGCAGGATATGGGTTATTTTAATAGGTATGGGTAGTAGCTCCTTTCATTTTGACTTGCCGTTCCCTACTGGCACATGACATTGAGCATCTCTTCAGTTGTATATCTACCATGTTTATATCTCCTTTGGTTACCGGTCAGTTTGAGTCCTCTGCCCTTTTCTACCTCCCAAATGCTTTGAGAATAGACATGTGCCACCATGCTGGCATCATTTGCTTGTTTTGTTTGTTTGTTTGTGAGACAGGGTCTCACTATATGACCCTGTCTGTCCTGGAACTCACTATGTAGATCAGACTGGCTTCAAACTCACAGAGCTCCTCTTGGCTCTGCCTCCTCAGTGCTGAGATTAAAAGTAAACACCACCAGCACACTGGCTTCTTTTTGTTCTCCTGAGAGCTGTTTCACTAACACACTACTGTTACATAGTGAGTGTAGATACAATATATTTACTAATTCCCGTTATATAAATATTATTACTAAGACCATTATCAAACTAAAATCGTGTTGGTCATGGAGTCGGGTGGGGAGTTGGGTGGGGAGTCAGGTGGGATGTACTAGAGGGACACATCACCAGATAGCCTATCAGAAGTACTTTAAGACCACACAAAAAGTTGTGTCTTTTCTTTGAATCATCAGAATCAGGTCTTTCTAGAGAGCCCATGAATCCAAAATACTAGCAAAGACATCAAGAGGAATCCAGCGAAGTTGAAGTATGGTGGCACACATATTTAACCCCAGCACTCTGGAGGCAAAGGCAGGCAGATCTCTGAGTTCAAGGCCAACCTGGTCCACATAGCTAGGTAAACCACATAAGTTAGTATGCCTAGAATTTAAAAGTAGGTACTATCTGACTTTTGCTATGAATCAAAAATTTAAAAATATAGACCCAAATTAAATTGGCAGAAATTCTTTCTTTTTTTCTCTCTCCATCAGCCTTGAACTTTTGTCTGCCTATGAGAGGCTGTTAGTTTAACAGTGCAATTTCGTTCCTGGCTCCAGAGACATTGCCTCTGCCTGGGGATTATATTATCAGCAAGGGCACCAGAACCATGTGCCTTGAACTTTGCCAGAAAATTCTTAGCCCACTTCCTAGTCGCTCAGTCTGATGTCCTTTGCTTTGTTTTAAACATAGTCTCACTATGCAGCCCAGGCAGATCTGGAATCCACAATCCTCCTGCCTCAGTGTTGCCGGTGCTGGGGTTATAGGCCTGAGACTCTGTTGGTGTCAAGCATGCTCTGAGGCCTGGAGGACCAATGGGAAGGAAGATTTTTGCTTGCAAGAGGCATGCCTGTGGGGAGCTTTGCAAAGCACAGGGGGAAAGAGAGGCTCTCCAAAATCCAGGGTCCTTCTTCTCAACCATGGAAACCCAAACCTATACCCTGACCGCATAAAGGTGACAGTATCACAGGCCCCAGGGGTCATCAGAAGACAAGCCTAAGATGACTAACTCACAAACAACAAGAATCTACTGTTTAAGCAGATGCTAAGATGCCCAGAAAATGGCCAAGGACTTCATAGTGCCCATGGTCTGTGGACTTCAAACATTTCAGTTGAGCTGTCTGGGGAGACAGAAAGAGCAAGGGCAATAAATGGGTTGACTTGGAGGTAGGAACTATGCTAACTGCCTTGAAACATCGCTGAAAGAGAAGCAGAAGGAGCTTGAGCTCAACTGAAATGTTTGATTTAAACACCTACCTCTGGCTGGTAGATGGTTCAGTGACTGAACGTGCTTGCTAACAAGCCTGCTGACCACAGTCATCCCCAGGGCCTGCATGGAGAAAGCAAAGAACCAAGTCTCCCAGGTTGTCTCTGACTGCCCTGTGGATGTGGCAGAAGTGTGCCCCCCCAATGACAAACAAATAAATGTAAACATCCTAAAGAACAAATATGCTAGGTGGTGATGGTTCAGACCCTTAGTCCCTGAGGCAGACGCAGGCAGAGTTCTGAGTTCGAGGCCAGCCTGGTTTACAGAGTAAGTGCCAGAACAGCCAGGGCTACCTTGGAACACCAGAGTGGGAGGGACCCAGTCTGGCCATTTCTATCCAGGTGTTTTATGCTGGGCTGCAAAGCTCAGCAGATGTAGTTACTTGGGAGCTGGGGATGTAGGTCAGTTGGAATCCCTGGGTTCAGTCCCCAGAATTGCATAATTTAGGAATGGTTGCACAAGCCTATAATCCAGCACCCCGCCTGCCTCACCCTCTCAAGTACTGGAATTACAAGTGTGAGCCACCATGACTGGCTTGGGGTGGATCCCTCATTCAAACCCTGTGCTGTGGTAGAACATGCGCTATCAAACCTACCTTTACGTGTGCAGCTCAGCATCACTAACTGGTCCCTGATGCCTTGCAGCCAACACCCATCTTCACAACTTTCCTATCTTTTCAAACTAAAACCCTGTTCTCATCAAACACTGTCTCCCTCCCCAGCCTCTGTATGCATCACGCTTCTCTTTCTGACTAGTTTGATGCAGTGTCCTAGGGGTTCACAGTACTGTATCACGTGTCAGAATTCTCTCCTTTTTTTTTTTTTTTTTTTTTGAGACAGGGTTTCTCTGTATAACCCTGGCTGTCCTGGAGCTCACTCTGTAGACCAGGCTGGCCTCAAACTCAGAAATCCACCTGCCTCTGCCTCTCGAGTGCTGGGATTAAAGGCATGTGCCACCACGCCCGGCAGAATTCTCTCCTTTTAAATGTTTTTTAAAAAAAAAAAACCAAAAAACCAAAAACCAACAAAGAACAACAAATCTCACTATGTAGCCCTGGCTGACCTAGGCTGACCTAGGCTGACCTAGAACCTAACTATATAGATTAGGCTTGACGGGAACTCATGGAAATCATTCTCTCTTTGTCCCTCTCTGTCTCTGTCTCTCTCTGTTTCTGTCTCTCTCTGTTTCACTCTTTCTCTCTCTCTCTCTCTGTCTCTGTCTTTATGTCTCTCTGTCTCTCTGTCTGTCTGTCTGTCTGTCTGTCATATGCTGGGATTATTGTGTCTGACCCTTTTAAAGGATTTTCATTCCTTTTCTTCTTTTGCTTGTGTGAAAACAGCACAAGTCAGCTTGACTTCTCCAGATGAAGCAGCCAAGACAATCTGAGGCTCTGGGCAGCCCCAGCAGAGCAGGGCCAGTTCCCACGGGCCCCTGGCCACTGTCCCTCATACTGCCTTTGCAAGGATGAACCTTTGGACAAGAACCTCAAAGCACGCTCTATTGCCGGATATAGCGGAGAGCCTCAGAGAATCATTTTGTTTTCTTTGCCAGCAGGGAGTAAAAAAGTATGCTGAGTCAGAGGAACACTGAATCCTTTTAGATGGTTTACTTTGTCTGGACTCTCAGACAGGAAGCCAGAGTTCTAGAGTTGTGCTTCTGAGAAATGAACGGGAATGAGTCGGCAGATTACTTTAGGCTTCCAGACCCAGATAAACCAATTTTATTGTATTGTATCAACTTTTTTTAAATCATTTTTATTCTATGGGGGATTAGATGCATGGCACAGTGCGGAGATGGCAGTTTTGCGTGCTTTGGGCTGGACAGATGGCTGTAGTGAAGAGCACGTGCCCTTCCAGAGGACCCTGCGCTCATATCCCAGCACTCTCATTGGGCAGCTCACAGCTACAGGTAAACTTGGCTCATAGGACCCAACACTCTCTTTTGGCCTCCCAGGGCACCTGGACTCACATGCACAAACCCACATACACACACACACACACACACACACACACACACACACACATATATAATTTTTAAAAATATAAGAAAAAGCCGTCAGTGGTGGCACACGCCTTTAATCCCAGCACTCGGGAGGCAGAGGCAGGCGGATTTTTTTTTTTTTTTTTTTTTTTTTTTTTTTTTTTTTTTTTTTTTTTTTTTTTTTTTTTTTTTTTTTTTGGTTTTTCGAGACAGGGTTTCTCTGTATAGCCCTGGCTGTCCTGGAACTCACTTTGTAGACCAGGCTGTCCTCGAACTCAGAAATCCACCTGCCTCTGCCTCCCAAGTGCTGGGATTAAAGGCGTGCTCCACCACGCCCAGCCAAGGCAGGCGGATTTCTGAGTTCGGGGCCAGCCTGGTCTACAGAGTGAGTTCCAGGACAGCCAGGGCTATACAGAGAGACCCTGTCTCGAAACCCCCCCCAAAAAAAAAATACAAGAAAAAAATTTAAGTATATACTAATAGGTACCAGAAATTTTGTAGGTTTTATGAAAATGGCACATGTAAAATATTGTTTTATTCTTGTACTCTATTTTAATATTCTAATATATGTTTTTATGTATTTTCTAAATATAGTATTTTAGTCCCCTTTACTGCTGTAACCAAACTAATGTATAAACAACAACTACTGGTGCCTCTGGAAGAAACTTAAGAGATTATCCCCAAATTAAAAAGAAAAAAATTACTTTCAATGGACTCAGAACTTCCAATGAGCCTGGCACTCCAAAAACATAGGCTGAAAAATTAGGAGTCTAAGACCAACCTTCCATAGATAGCAAGACTTTGTCACAATAAATACATAAAAAATGGACCTGTTGACTCCTGCCTGTAATCAAGAATTCAAGGCCACGCTAGGCTACAGAGCACAGTGAGGACAGCCTGTATTGCACGGGGCCTTGAGTTAAAACGAGGGCCTGGCCTGGCATTTATGAAGCTGAGAACTGTCCTCGACACTAATAAACTGCATGGTGCTCCATGCCCATAATCTTAATTCCAACCACCCAAAAGGCAGAGGCAGGAGGATCTGAATTCAAGGTCATCTTTACCTACACAGAGTTTAAGCAAATGTGCAGGAGAGAAGCACAAGTTCAAGGCCATTTTGAGTTTCAGATCAGCCTGGAGGTAAATAGTAAGACCCTTTACAAACAAGCAAAAACAAGCAAACAAACAGCTAGCTTAGAATTGGCAAATTCACAGAAGCAAAGTAGATTAGAGATTACCAGGAGGTAAAGGGAAGGGAAGGGAAGGGAAGGGAAGGGAAGGGAAGGGAAGGGAAGGGAAGGGAAGGGAAGGGGAGCCATTTTCCCTTTGGAATGTTGGAAACAACAATCATTGCATGTATTGCAATAGATGTAATCAGTGTTGCTGGGCTAAACGTGTAAGAAATGATTTAAGAAATATGAAAGGAAGGCCTGAGGTGGCGAAATGGATGAAACGTGTCATAATAGTTGACCACCAAGACAAAAGAGAAAGGGACCCACACTTCTGTAACCCCACAGCTTCACAGGGCTAAAATGCACATCCCTGTGACTGACTAGCCCCGATGCAAGCTCCCTCCACCCTTCCAGACTCTTCCCTCAGGAGCTGCCTCTTCTGATCCGTCCTGTCCAGCTGCTGGGCTGATCTTGGCCTGAGGCCAAGCTGCTGGCCCAGCTCCACAAGCTTCTCTGGTTTCCTCTATGACTCATTCCCTTCTCTTTGCGGCCCAGCAGTCTCTGCCACTCACAGCCCTAACCTGCCCTGTCACCCTGAGCTCTGAGTCACCTGGCTCCTCCAGACTTTCTGCTCAGTCATTAGATGGACCAAGAGAAAGAGAAAGGACCTCGGGAAAGTAAGAAGCACCCTCAGAAAATGTGCACCGCTCTTCATGAAGACTGCCAGGGGGCCCTAACCTGGGGTGTGTCATCTGCTAAGGGCAGGAACTCTTGTGGCCCCTCTCTGGACATGCTTACTCTTCTATAAGTGCCCGTGTTGAGATCTCCAGGGGTGTTTTCCGTTCAGGGATTTTAAATAAAGATTCCAGGAGGCATCGGGTGTTCTTGCTTTGGTTTGGTGCTGGGGACTGAACCAATGGTTTCTCCAATGCTAAGTGCACACTTTACCACTGAGCCACATTCCAGCCAGGGGTCCACAGTTTTGGACTAAGCATCTCCAACAGAACAAGCTTAAAAAAAAAAAATCAAAATGGAACCACTCACAATAAAGTTCCAGTTACCAAATGAAACCCATAAGTTTATCTGACTTTCTAAGAAATTAGCATTATCGAGATAGCACAGGATTTCCAGACAGACAGCATCAGTCAGAGTAGTAATGAAGCTCCCCCTGCCTCTATACTCACACAGGAGTATCCCCAGACAGTAACTGACTCATCGGCTCTCCATTGCTCTGTCACAAGAGCAGAGCTGAAATGACCAGTCCATTTTGGGGGCTGTTTTTTCTCTGCGGTCTTCAATCTCTTCATAAAACCAACTCCCTTCGCTTGGTCCACCACAAACTGTGTTTTAGGGAATGAAGCCTTGCTTGTTTTCATTTACCTTCTGTTAAAAACAGGGTCTCATACATCCCAGTCTGGCTTTGAGCTCCTGATCCTCCAGTCTCCATCTCCCACGTGCTGGGATGAGAGATGCACACCACCGTGCCTGCTTTTGAAGGCTGTTGTTGTTGTTGCTGTTGCTGCTGCTGCTGCTGCTGCTATGAGATCTTGAATCCAGGGCTCTGTCCATCCTAGAAGTGCTTTACCACCTAGCTTTATCGCCAGCCCTCATTTTACTTTTTGTGGCTGGATCTCATTAAGTGACCTAAGCTGGCCTTGTACTCTAGGCCAGCACAGGCTACAGATGATCTAGTTTCAAAAGAAAGAAAAGGGGTAGAGAGTCCTTGTGTAAATTGTTGATAGTGGGGAAACTTAAGGAAAAAAAAATGTTTTTCCCCAGTTCTGGGTCCAGGTCCTTATCAGTGTGAACACATAGGTCCTGCCCCAGACACTATGAGGGTAAACATGTCTTCTCAGTATAACATAGAGGCTGCATGGTCCTGATCCACAGTATGACCAGAGTGTAGAAATCATACCTATAACTGACAGGCTAGGGTTATTAGATTGCAAGTGCCCCGGGCAAATTGGTCTCAAAGACGGGCACACTGTCCCCTAAAATTCTCCGAACCCTTGAAGGCTGAGAGTTTCTCACTAAGGGATCTTGGTCTGCCCTGTTGATTCTAGTCTACAGTGAGCCGACTGTTAAGGGGCTCCAGCAGGAACATTTGACATAATACCCACCTAGAAATGTTGGTACTCTACTGTGTGATTGTCCTTTAAGAAAGAGTCTCAGTAACCTAGTCTCTGTCTTGCTCTCTCTCTCTCTCTCTCTCTCTCTCTCTCCTCTCTCTCTCTCTCTCTCTCTCTCTCCTCTCTCTCTCTTCCCTCTTCCTCCTTTTAGTTTTTCTGAGACAGAAAGAGTTTCTCTGTTTATCCCTGTATCCTGGCTGTCCTGGAATTTGCTCTGTAGACCAGGCCAACCTTTAATTGACAAAGAACCACCTGTCTTTGCCTCCAAAGTGCAGGGATTAAAGGCGTGTGCCACCACGCCCAGTTCAAGGATCCTAGACTCTGGATACTTCTGCCTTAGTCTCTGGAGTGCAGGGGTCATACATGTCAACCATCATACATTGTTTACACATGAAAGACAGAAGAAAAATAGAAAACACAAAGATTGTGCTCTTCACACTGTTGTTAGTCTTCACTTTGGCGGATGCAATTAGAACTGGGGAGATGGAGACAGAATTGCCTTTCATCTAAATTCAGATTATATTGCTTGTAATGATTCCTTCTGTTTATTTATGAATCTCATTTGTGGTTGTTTGTTTGTTTGTTTTCCAAGAGAAGGGGTTTCTCTTTGTAACAGCCCCAGCTGTCCTGGAACTTGCTTCATACACCAGGCTGGCCTTGAGCTCACAGAGATCCACCTGCCTGTGCCCCTCAAGTGATAGGATTCAGCACTTATCCTTTAAAACAAGAATTGAACTGATTTTGCAATTCTTTCAAATTTTAAGATAAATTGACAGAGATTGTAAAGGTTTGCTTGTTTTGTTTTGCTTTCATTTTTTCATTATTTGAGTCAAGATATCATCTAAAGAGAGAGAGAGAGAGAGAGAGAGAGAGAGAGAGAGAGAGAGAGAGAAAGGCAGGGTGTGGTGGTGCATGCCTTTAATCCGAGCACTCAGGAGGCAGAGGCAGGTGGATTTCTGAGTTTGAGGCCAGCCTGGTCTAAGTGAGTTCCAGGACAGCCAGAGCTATACAGAGAAACCCTGCCTCAAAAAAAAAAAAAAAAAGATGTTATGTAAGCCTGGCTAAACTGGAACTTACTATGTAGGCCAGGCTAGACCAAACTCATAGAGCTCTGCAAGTTTCTGTCTCCCAGGTTCTAGGACCAAAGGCATGCACCACCGTGCCCAGCATAAAGGGATATTAAATTGTCAGGACTGAATAGACAGCTCAGCTTGTTGCACAAACATGAGGTCCTGAGTATGATCCTCAGTACCTATGTAAAAATAAAAAAGGTAGATGTGATGCCACACCCTTGAGGTCACAGCTCTCAGGAGGCAGAGGTAGGCAGATAATAGGACTGGTAATGAGAATCTTCTCATGACATCAGGACAAGTGGGAGAAGTGACCCCAGGCTCGTGCTTGTGTTATTACAACTTTGTCAGAATTCATCCTCTGTAGGTGAAGACTCACAGGAGAGCCAGAGATTTTTCAGGCTCAGACTCATTTTTCAAATTATAAAAATTCCCTCTTCTCTCCTGCTTTTCCTTTTTGCTATGCCAGGGATGGAGCCAGGGTCTCCTTGATGTTATGCATAACAACGTCCCTCTTTTATCCACAGGCTGATAGGCCATCCCTAAAACACAGTCAGGCAAGCTGCTGACCTTTGGAAAGGGAATCAAAGGCTATATTGAGAAAGGACTTGTAACCAGGCTTGGCTGCCCCAGGAGTTATTTAGAGCAACCCCTTGCTCAGTTACATCCCAATGTAGAGGCCACTGGGGTCATTGGGACATGCTGACAGCTGCTGTGTTCTGGGCACATAGAGAATCTGCACCAAGCCTGGTCTCCGGAAGGAAGCCATGGGACTTCCTCACAGGCTGTGCCAGGCAAGCACATGCCGTTCAAATGGATCACTGCCCCAGAAGGCTAAAAAGAAAAGTCACTGCTAAATGGGCTCACGTCACCTGGCTCCAATCTCCAGAAGCAGCAGAAAATGAAGTGATAAAAATTCAAATTGCGGTATATTCTAAGTGTTCATTATTTTATTGTATTATCTTACTTTTGAGATGGCTTCTCTATGTAGCACTGGCTGGCCTGAAACCTTTCTCTCTCTCTCTCTCTCTCTCTCTCTCTCTCTCTCTCTGTGTGTGTGTGTGTGTATGTGTACATACATAACATACATACATACATACATGTACATAAATATACCATCAGTCTGACCTCAAACTTGCAGCAATGCTCTTGCCTCTGTCTACTATGTGTTGTATGCACGCAGTATCAAGCCTTGCTAAGTGTTTAATCAACACTATTACATAACCACTGGTTTATACTACTGCTTACTCTTTGGCTGGTTGGTTGGTTGGTTGGTTGGCTAGTTGATTGGTTGGCTGGTTGATTGGTTGGTTGGTTGGTTGATTGATTGGTTGGTTGGTTGGTTGGTTGGTTGGTTGGCTGGTTGATTGGTTGGCTGGTTGGTTGGCTGGTTGATTGGTTGGTTGGTTGGTTGGTTTGGGGTGTTTCATTAAGATAGGGTTTCTCTGTATACCCTTGGCTGTCCTGGAACAACTTCTGTAGACCAGGCTGTTTTCAAACTTAGAGATCCACCTGCCTCTGCCTGCTGGGATTAAAGGCATATGCCACCACATAATAATAGTGTTCTTTAAAAAAAATAGTGTTCTTTTAAAAATGACAACTCTGTGTGTGTTGAAATTATGCATACGTGGGAACAAATGAGTGTATGAGGTCAAAGATGGACATTGCATATCTGCCTCAGTCAGTCCACCTTTGTAAAGGGGATCTCATTTATTTATTTTCCAATGTGTGTTTTGCCTGCATGTATATGTGTAGCATTTCATGCAGTACTCCAGTAAACAAGAAGAGGATGTCAGAAACCTTCTAGAACTGGAATTACAGGCAGTTGTGAGCTGCCCTGTGATGCTGAGAACCGAACCTAGATTCTTTGCAAGAGCAGCAAATGTTTTTATCTGCTGAGCCATCTCTCTAGCCCCACTTTCCAGCTCCCTCCACACCCTCATGAGACAGGGTTTCTCTGTATATCTCTGTCTGTCCTAGAACTAACTCTGTGATCCCAGCACTTGGGAGGCAGAGGCAGGCAGATTTCTGAGTTCGAGGCCAGCCTGGTCTACAAAGTGAGTTCCAGGTCAGCCAGGGCTATACAGAGAAACCCTGTCTCGAAAAACAAAACAAAACAAAACAAAACACTAACTCTGTGGAGCTAATTGGCCTTGAATAAAAAGATCCACTTGGCTTTGCCTCTCAAGTGCTGTGAATAAAGGTGAGTCAGTCTCCATGAACCTGGAGCTCACAGATTAAACTAGGCTGTTTGGCCACAGAGGTTCAGAGATCTGCCAGCCTGTCTCCTGAGCCTCGGGATCACAGTCACTCAACACCTGTGGCTCAGAATCCAAACATGCTTGCATGGCAAACACTTTAGTGACTGAGTAATCGCCCTAGCCCCAAAAGTGTTCTCCTAAAAATAATCAATTATATATAAATAATAAATAGATATGTATGTATATATGTGTATGTATACCTAAGTATATACATATATGTATATCCCTTTATGGATATGTAAGAAAGATAGGAAACAGGATGAGCTTATTTATTTGTTTATTTTCTTTTCTTTTTTTTTTTTTTTTTTTAAAGATTTATTTTATTTATTATATGCAAGTACACTGTAGCTGTCTTCAGATACTCCAGAAGAAGGCGCCAGATCTCATTACGGATGGTTGTGAGCCACCATGTGGATGCTGGGATTTGAACTTATCACCTTCGGAAGAGCAGTCGGGTGCTCTTACCCACTGAGCCATCTCACCAGCCCTTATTTGTTTATTTTGAGACAGACTTTCACCATGTGGCCCAGGCTGGCATTACACTCACAGGAATCCTCTACCTCCCCATCCCAAGGGCTAGGATGACAGGTATGAACCATCACATCTGGCAAGCTTCTTTTTTAGTAGTATATTGGTCCATGCAGTATCAAGCCTGGCTAAGTGTTTAATCAACACTATCACACAATCATTAATAACATTACGTTATTGGGGGGTGGGGCTGCTCAGGATTGAAGGAGAGCATGCCAGGCGTGTGCTCTGCCACTCGCCCACCCACACAGTACGAGGATTTTCTCTTTGACCTCTAGCGAGCTTCCTAGGTAAAGCTCATCAGATATTAAAGTAACAGCACCAAGAGGTAGTTTAAAACATCCTAATAAATTCATAAGAAAGTACTTTATGGACTCTGTATATGTTATATGCAGTATATGCCAGGTGTTGGTTTGAAACAAGAATACAAGTTCAGGGTAATATGAGACACATCTTCTTTTAGTTCTTTGAGTGTGTCTCTGACTCACCAACAGCCTTGTATGGAGATCATGGTCTTGGAGAATGCACAGTCTGGCCACCTGCCCCTGGCAGGCC